>JAGKTI010020423.1:0-16339 GCA_018397915.1 Birgus latro | reverse complement strand
TATATATGTATATGTATACAGTGAGTCCTCAGTGTACGAGAGGCATAGGGACCAAAAAAAACTTTCATAATTCGAAATATTGTTTATTGGAACAATTTTTCACATTGAAATAGAAATGGGATTATGCATTCCAGGACCCCCTCGAACCCCCCATCTAAACTTTACCCCTCTTGTTTTGAAGTAGGTAATACCTGTAGATGTAGAGAATGAGGTGGCCATTTTCTTGTACATCTCCTTTTTCTTGGTCACAGTCCCAACGGTGGAAGCTGCAAGGCCTAAAGAATGCCAAATCTCTGAGACTCCGTTCCCCTTTTCGTGGCGTAATTTCAAATCTTCTCTCCAGAGTTAGAGTATGGTGCTGCTGCTGCTTTGCAGAGGGCTTCCCCAGTGCTGGAGATGATGCAGGGCACATGGGAGGTGTGTCTGAACAATTCAAAAATGTGTAGAGCTGTGAAAACATCCTCACGTGCAGCAAAGCTGCGAGGAGAGACGTGGACTGGTTCCGGGAAAATTCGCTGTAAGATCAATTCACTGTCAAACAATTCACCGTCAAAACATGGACGATTCCGTCATTCTATAAATGTGCTTAATATTAATTGATTAATACTATAACAAATAATTTCATAGGAAATTATCAAGGTTTATATTCATTGAGTAGCTTAGGTTCGGATTTTAGTTTATAAGTTGCACTTGTAGTCAATAATTAATTTGTGTTTTCCTCACTGTAGTTGACTTCGAATTAAAATCCGGCTTCTCCCATAGCTGTTTTCAGTAATTTTTATTGTAATTTTTGGATGCAGTAGGTTGAGATTGATTGATTAGCTGAGAATGTGGATGTAATACGAAGATTATTCGTTTAATTTTAGAGAATGTCGATCGTTCTTTTGAGGTTATTTGTCATTTATATAAATGCTAATGGCTCATATGTAGCCTTATGTTAATCTGCCATGTCCCGGCAGATTCTTAACCAATTACCTCCCCCAGTTCCAGCAGATTTTCGATTTTTGAAAAATTATTATTATTATTTTTTTTGGTGGGTTAGTGCCCCACCCCATAAAACAACTAACTAAATATATGAACAAGAAGCCTCGGACCAGGACTGACCAAAAGTTGATGAAAAAGGACCGGACAAATGACTTGGTAAGGATTGTGACTTGGATTGTAAGGGGTATGAATGATGAGGTGAAAGAGAGAGAGATCATACAGGTGCTTGAGAGTGCAAAAGTGGATATATGTGGAATAACTGGAACTAAATGGCGAGGTGAGAGTGTGAGAGAATGGGAGTGTGGATGAGGTATATGCGTGGGAGTAGGTGAGAATGAGAGGGCGAAAGGAGTGTGTATTGCTGTGAGTAACAGATGGAAGGAGAATGTAAGAGAGTATGGATCAGTTGGGTCAAGGATTGTTTGGGTAAGAGTGAAAGTTGGACTTCAAATGTGGGCGATTGTGTGTGTGTATGCACCAACTCAAGATTGTGTAAGTAGAGTGAGAGAAGAGTTCTGGACAAATGTGGAAGCCTGCTTGGAAAAGTTTGGATAGAATGAGAGAGTGTTTCTGATTGGAGATATGAATGGAAATGTAGGGATTGAGAAGATGGATGGAGTGGTTGGTGAGTGGGGTGTGCATGCAGAGATGGATGAGAATGGCAGTGCTTTAGTGGACATTTGTGCCAGGAGGGGGTTGGTGATAGCTAATACCCTCTTCAGGCACAAAATGATCTATAGGTATACATGGCGAGGGTTGAGAAGGGTGGATGGTGAACTGAATGAACGGAAGGCAATGATTGACTGTGTGTGTGGATGAAAAGTTGAGAAGATTTGTAATGGATGCAAGAGTATATAGAGGTTGGGAGAGTGGACTTTCTGACCCCAAACAAAATGGAGGAAGAGAAGAAGGGAATGACAGGAGGAAGTAGTTCTTACAAGGAGGGTAGAAATGTTACAAGAGGATTTTTTTTTTTTTTTTTAATGCAAGGAAGAAGGAACCAAAGGCCATGGGCCCACATACTGTTCCCCCCATGAAAAAGCAAAAACAATACAAAAGAGAGCCAAATTCAAGATTCATTCATTTCGAGATGCCTGGACACACTGCGTTTGAAAGACTGGAGAACATAGGAAGTAGGGAATACAGACAGAGGAAGACAGTTCCAGAGTTGACCAGTTGCATAAATGAAGGACTGGGAGTAACAGTTAACTCTTGCATTAGGGAGTTGGACAGAAAAGGGATGAGAGTTTGTTGCTAGACTGGTACTACGTGCCCGTCGTAGAGGTGGAGGGATGCAAGCAGACAGTTCAGAGGAACAGTGACCGTTGAAGTGGCGACAGAAGAGAGATAAAGATGCAACAGTGCGGTGAAGAGACAAAGGTTGAAGGGAATCAGTAAGAGGAGGAGAGTTAATGAGACGAAAAACCTTTGACTCCACCCTATTGAGAAGAGATGCATGTGGGGAGCCTTCCCACACATGAGAGTTTTACTCCATACACGGACGAATAAAACCCTCATACAAGGTCAACAACTGTGCAGGTGTAAAGAAAGTTCGGAATTGGCTTAGCACACCTAATCTCTTGAAAGCAGATTTCACAAGAGATGTAATACAGTAACACCTCGATATAACGGACTTCAATAGACCGGAATTCGCTTTTATCGGACTCGAGGAGCTACCGGACTAAACTCTATGCATCGGAAAAAGTCCGATATAGCCAGAAAGCTGTCCGGATTGCCTGACCACTTCAGCTATGTTCACCACAATAAGACAAGTAAAAGTCATGTTTTTCAGTGCACAGTACAGTATTATTATACCATTTGATTAATGTAGTGAAGGTATAACACAGTACAATACTGCAATGGTGGTGAAAACCACTAATGCAATCCGGACTAACGTCTGATATATCGGAAAAGTCCGTATTATCAGGGGTAAGTCCGGATGTCACTTGTTTCGGAATTTCGCATTTTTCGGACTGGCTTGGGCCCCAATTAGTCCGTTATAGTGAGGTCTTACTGTATGTTCTTTCCAAGACAAATCCCGAGAGAATGAAACCCGAAGCATGTTCAAGGATGATGCAGGACTGAGCGGGACATTATTAAACATTAGTGGGTAATCCTGAGGAAGATTTTGTCGGATTGATAAATGTAAGAATGAGTTTTTGATGCAGTAAAAATAACATGATTATTTTTACCCCAATCAGAGATACGAGCCAAGTCAGACATCAGGTGTGCCATAGCCGAATATAAAAGGGAAGTGGAGGAGCGATTGGGCAAATATAGATTGGAGCAGATGGGGGACGTGGAAGGTGTGTGCAAGATATTCACAGAAGAAATCTGTGCAGCATGTGAGGTGGTGTGTGGGGTGAAGAGGAGACGAAAGGGGGTTCATGGAACAGCATGGTGGACTGAAGAGGTGAGAGAGGCTGTGGCACAAAAGAAGAAAGCATATAACGAGTGGATGAGGAAGAGGGGCATCGAAGAAGCTGAGAGACGGACAAGAGAGTTATGTGTAGAGAGGAGGAGAGTGGTGAAAAGATTAGTATGAGAAAGTAAGAAGAGAGTGGATGAGGAATTTGGAAGGAATTTGAGTGCAAAGTGGAGGGAATGTAAGAAAATGTTCTGGAAAGAGGTAAAGAGAGCTAGACAGGGTGCCAACGAAGTTAGTGGGGGTGTGAAAGATAAAAATGGTAGATTACTAGTGGAGAAGGGAGAAAAAGTGAACAGATTGAGAGAATACTTTAATGAATTGTTGAACATAGAGAATGAAAGTAAGGCAAGTATAAGTGGCCGGGGAATGGCAGGGAGAAGGAGGGTTGTGAAAAGAGATGAAGAAATCAGTAGGATGGAAGTGGTGGAAGCAATGAAGAAAGTTAAAACTGGGAAAGCCCCAGGAATTGATGGAGTGTGTGGTGAAATGTTGAAGCATGGGGGAGAGATAGTAAAAGAATGGATGTGGAAGGTGTGCAGATTGGCCTGACAGGAAGGTAGAGTCCCGGAGGATTGGAAGTCAGGTATTTTTATTCCTCAGTACAAAGGAAAAGGGGAAAAAGAAGTGTGTGGTAATCATACGGGCATTTGCCTTCCTAGTGTAATAGGAAAAGTATATGATAAGATACTTATTGACAGAGTTTGGGAAATAACAGAGGAATTAGTTGGAGAAGAACAGGGAGGTTTTAGGAAGGGAAAAGGTTGTGTAGACCAGATATTCATTCTTAGATCTTTAGTGGAAAAGTTTCTAGAGGTGGGAAAGATGTTGTATGCAGCCTTCATGGATCAGGAGAAAGCATATGACAGGGTGGATAGACAAGGATTGTGGAAAGTATTAAGAATATATGGAGTGGACGGGAAGCTGTTGAAGGCAGTGAAGAGTATGTATGAGGGTGCTAAAGCTGCAGTGCGTGTGGATGGCAAACTGAATGAATCTTTCCTTTTGAAGGTTGGATTGAAACAAGGATGTGTCATGTCTCCATGGTTGTTCAATCTGTATATGGATGGGGTTATAAAAGAGATACAAGGTCGGGCAGTGTATGTTGGAGCGGCCCTACTGAGAGAGGGCAGTGTTTGGAAACTCTCTGTACTGTTGTTTGCATATGATACTGTGTTTTTGAGTGAAGACGAAGGGGAGCTGCAAGGCTTGGTAGATGAGTTTGTGAGAGTTTGTAAGAAACGAAATCTAAAGGTGAATGTAGGGAAGAGTAAAGTGATGGTCTTCGAGAGAATTGAAGCCAGTGAATGTACTGTGATAATGGATGGGGAGGATATGGAGAATGTGAGTGCATTTAAGTACTTGGGTAGTGTGATGAGTAAGGATAGAAGTTTAGAGGGTGAAGTGCTTGAAAGCGTGCAGCATGAAGGAATGTTGCTGGTTTAGTGAAAGCAGTGATAAGAAACAGGGAAGTGAGCATGGAAGTGAAAAAGTTGTTACATGACAGTATTGTGATATAATATGTGGAAGTGAAGCTTGGACCCTGTTTGAAGGACAGAAGTCAAGAGTGAGAGCAGTGGAAATGAGTTATTTGAGAGGAGCATGTGGAGTCATATGGAGAGACAGACTAACGAATGAGGAAGTAAAGGAGCATTGTGGTGTGGATGTGGACGTGATAGGAAGCGTTAGGAGAAACACATTAAGGTGGTTTGGGCATGTGGAGAGGATGGAAAGTGAAAGACTGATGAGGAGAGTGTATGTGAGTGAGGTAGAGGTGGGGAGGGAGGGATAGAGTGGAGAGGTATATGAGAGAGGGGGGTGTGAGTTGAGAGCAGGGTAGTGAATTGGCGG
The DNA here is from genome assembly GCA_018397915.1 of Birgus latro. Lineage (NCBI taxonomy): Eukaryota > Metazoa > Arthropoda > Malacostraca > Decapoda > Coenobitidae > Birgus > Birgus latro. The sequence goes on along the minus strand of JAGKTI010020423.1, from coordinate 11,079 downwards.
GGGGCAGAGCGACATGAAAGTGATTTGTTTGTGGCCACCCCATGCGAGATTGAAGCGTCTGGCAATAGATTAGGTAGATTTTTTTTTTTTTAATGAGAAACATTGAAAATTCATAGAGAAATCACTCACCTGACCTTTAAAATGTTGCTGTAGGTAAGAATACTCTCACATGGGTGTGTTTTCTGTGGACCTTGGCTCCTGAGAGAATGTGATCTATGGGAGGGTCACTCTTCCAAGTCACTTATAACTTTTATTTATTTATTTATTTGGTACGAATTTATATGTAGTACAAGAGTGTTGGTTTTCACTCAGTAAAATAGGCAATATAAGCATTGTTTCGCTCATAGAACACATCAACATACCGCACCTTTTTTGGCGACATTACCTGATCATCATTTGTGACTGTTTCTTCCTCTAATGCTATGTAAACTCTGTCCTCCACATTGTCATCGATTGGGGAATCGCTCTGGCCTTGAATTTCATACCGTGTCACAACATGTCTTTACTGGGCGGGTCACTGGTAACAGGTGAGTTGCCTAGACAATGGCATGCAGGGCATATATCACCTAATTCACATTTCAGTATATTTGTATATATTGTTTTGTTTTTCGTTTCGTTTCGTTTTTGAAGGCTCCAACATGCTTTCATGCGTCGGCCTTTGTCACCTAATGGCTCTCCACACTGCTCGACCCCTGGCAGCCTCCCTGTTCAGTCCCTTAACCCTTAAGTCACACTTAATGACCTCGTCCCATGTCTTTCTCGGTCTACCCCTCCCAACCCTTCCCCCAATATTAACACCTCTCACCCTCTGTACCCAATTATCATCCCCTATCCTCTCCACATGTCCAAACCACCTCAGCCTACATCTCCTCATCACAACACCAATACATTCCAGTCCCATCCTACCTCCCAACTCTTCCATCGTAAACCCAGCCCCCCCAGGCCTTGCATGCAGGGACGCACTGCACATCCACCTAATCATTGTCATTTCTGTACATTTAAACCTGCGAATATCCTCCTCCTTTACTGCCCAGGTCTCACTACCAAACAGCATCACACTCCTAACACATGCTGCATACAAAGACCCCTTAGCACGTAAGGAGAGTCTTCTCAATGTCAGGAGAGGCAACAGCTCCCTGAACTTCTTCCAACCACTTCTCACCCTAGCAACCGAGCTAACTCCAGCCCCACCTCCGGCACATAACACGTCTCCCAAATAACGAAACTCCTCCACACACTCAAGAGACTCACCAGCATGTTCAACCCTCTCACGCCTAACAATCTCCACCTGCTCTCCCCGACACACCGCACACATGAAATCAGCATCATCTCGCAGTCTACCTCTAATACCAGTACATCTCTTGTGCACCCACTTATCACAAACACTACACAAGATGGAATTACTTCCCACACCCTTGTGGGAACCTGCACATGGCCACTCTCCCTCTTTTCTGATTTTACTGCCACCAACCCTAGATATCATCACTTTTGTTTTATCTGCATTTACCCTCAAGCCCTTGTGCCCCATACCATCTCTCCACTTCTTAAATCTTTCGTCCGCCTCCTTTTCATTCTCCGCAATCAACACCAAATCATCAGCATACAACATCTCCCATGGGAGTCCATCTCTGAAGTCACATGAGAGGGCTTCAAGCACCATGATAAACAACAAGGGACTCAAAACTGACCCCTGATGCACACCAACATTCACGGAAAACTCATCACTCAAAGCTCCATTCACTCTTACCTGGGTGCGAGCACCCATGTACATGGCCATAACCACCCTAACCAGCCACTCTTCTAACCCTAGCTTTCTCATTGCCCACTTCACCACCTCTCTAGGGACTCTGTCAAAGGCCTTTTCCAAATCAACAAAAACAAAATACAATTCCCTTTTCTTTCCAATATATTTTTCCTGAAGCTGTTGAACAATGAATATGCCATCAGTGGTCCCCCTGCCTGGCATAAACCCAAACTGCATCTCATCTATATTCACTCTTTCTCTAATCATACCTTCTAGAACTCTCTCCATTACTTTCATTATCTGATCTAAGAGCTTTATACCTCTGTAATTTCCCCTTTCCAGGGCATCACCCTTTCCCTTGTACACATTTATAATTACACTCCTCAGCCAATCATCTGGGACAACACACTCATATGTAATCATATTTATCAGGTCAGTGACTAACCTCACCCCAGTATCTCCTGAGGCCTTCAACATTTCTGCAGTCAACCCAGACACACCTGCCTCCTTCCCCACCCGCATCCTGCCTATTGCCTCACTCACAGTAGCAGCGTCAATCAAAGGCCAAGGGCCTAACACTGGATCAGCGGGCTCCAAACCTTCTCTATCCCAGTTAAACTCCTCATTCAACAATTGGCTGTAATGCTCTCTCCATGCATCTTTAGTATCCTCACTGCTCACCACCACCCTTCCATCATCATTCTTCACACACTGCTCACCTACAATGTCCCGATTATCCCTCTTCACCTGATTTGCCACCCTAAAAATCATATTTTTCCTTTCTCCATTATTTAGATTATCAAGTAAAAGTCTCTGTGACTCAGACTTCGCCCTGTATACCTCTCTTCTAGCCCTGCGCTTGGCCGCCAAGTACTCCTCCCTGTTACCACCCTTCTTCCATTCCCGGAAAAGCCTTCTTTTCTCCTTAACTGCAGCTTCTACACCCTCATCCCACCACCAAGTTACTTTATGTCTTGGTGGGCCTCTTGTCGAACCGCATATTGTATCAGTAACTCTCAAGAGGTTGTTCTTAAGGGCTCTATACTGTTCATTAACGCCTATATCAACGGCATCCTGTTCAGCCACCACTCTCCTCATCTCACTATAAAAGGCATCCCTTACTGATTGGTTTCCCAGCTTCCATATTTTCCTCCTAGGTACATATGTCCTCCTTCTCGTCATTCGTTCCTTAAGGACCATGTCACAAATCAACAGTTTGTGCTGCTGCACACACTCCTCGCTTCCTATAACTTTAACATCCCTCACTAATCTCCTATCAACCCTCCTGACCAGAAAATAATCTATCTGACTACTAATTCCCCCGGACTCATACNGGCCTTCAACATTTCGGCAGTCAACCCAGACACACCTGCCGCCTTCCCCACCCGCATCCTGCCTATTGCCTCACTCACAGTAGCAGCGTCAATCAAAGGCCAAGGGCCAAACACTGGATCAGCGGGCTCCAAACCTTCTCTATCCCAATCAAACTCCTCATTCAACAATCGGCTATAATGCTCTCTCCATGCATCTTTAATATCCTCACTGCTCACCACCACCCTTCCATCATCATTCTTCACACACTGCTCACCTACAATGTCCCGATTATCCCTCTTCACCTGATTTGCCACCCTAAAAATCATATTTTTCCTTTCTCCATGATTTAGATTATCAAGTAAAAGTCTCTGTGACTCAGACTTCGCCCTGTATACCTCTCTTCTAGCCCTGCGCTTGGCCGCCAAGTACTCCTCCCTGTTACCACCCTTCTTCCATTCCCGGAAAAGCCTTCTTTTCTCCTTAACTGCAGCTTCTACACCCTCATCCCACCACCAAGTTACTTTATGTCTTGGTGGGCCTCTTGTCGAACCGCATATTGTATCAGTAACTCTCAAGAGGTTGTTCTTAAGGGCTCTATACTGTTCATTAACGCCTCTATCAACGGCATCCTGTTCAGCCACCACTCTCCTCATCTCACTATAAAAGGCATCCCTTACTGATTGGTTTCCCAGCTTCCATATTTTCCTCCTAGGTACATATGTCCTCCTTCTCGTCATTCGTTCCTTAAGCACCATGTCACAAATCAACAGTTTGTGCTGCTGCACACACTCCTCGCTTCCTATAACTTTAACATCCCTCACTAATCTCCTATCAACCCTCCTGACCAGAAAATGATCTATCTGACTACTAATTCCCCCGGACTCATACCTAATCAACCGGCTGATTCCTTTCCTATAATGTGTGTTGCACACAATCATGTCCATAGCCTCCCCAAACTCGAGTATTCTTTCCCCTTCCGCATTCCTCACACCATATGCACATCCTCCATGGACTCCATCATAACCTTGAGCTGCTTCACCCACATGACCATTTAAATCCCCTCCCAGAACCAGTACCTCATCATCACCCATACCATTCACTACACGTATTAAATCATCCCAATATCTATCCTTCTCTACGTCATCCAATCCCACCTGTGGAGGATATGCTGATATAACTGAAATCAATCTCTGCCCGAACAAAATTTTCACTACTAATATCCTACCACTTACTCTCATAACATTCATGACATTTTCCACCCATTTCTCTGCAACCAACACACCCACACCCTCATATCCGTCAGTTCCCCCCTGCTAAAACAACTTATAGTAGCAATCCTTTCCAACAATCTTTCTGGCTGATCCACTCCTGTATCGGACTTCCTGCAAACATGCCACATCCACCCACCTCCTACTGAATGCCTCAACAACTTCCCCTGCTCTTCCTCTCAAACTACCCACATTCTACGAACCCACCCTAAACCCCCTGGGTGATTTGCTGTCCTCAGGTTTGCTTTGGATGCTTGTTTTTTAATACCAGCTATTTGATGCCATATTTTGCATTTATTATAAAAAGAATAAACCACCATCAGCTTTGTAACTCATATAACTCGAAAACTAATGTACCCGCTAAATTAAGTGGTATGTAAATAAATGACGGGGAATTGTCCTGACGCTGAAAACTCCTGATGGCGAATTATCTTGTTGTGACAGCCTTGCTGCAAGGGAGCGCGGCGCACCCATTTTGAATTTTTTGTATTTCCTTTCGCGTCGCTTTTCGTACCATCGAGACAGATACCTTTCTTTCTATCTATTGCCAGACGCCTCAATCCTGAACGGGGTGGCCACAAACAAATCGCCTCCATGTCACTCTGTCCCCTGCCATTTCACTACCACGCTCCCAACTCACACCCCCCTCTCTCATATACCTCTCCACTCCATCCCTCCATCTCATCCTCGGCCTCCCCCTCCCTCTCGCCCCCTCTACCTCACTCACATACACTCTCCTCGTCAATCTTTCACTCTCCATCCTCTCCACATGCCCAAACCACCTTAACGTGTTTCTCCTAACGCTTCCCATCACGTCCTCAACCACACCACAACGCTCCTTCACTTCCTCATTTGTTAGTCTGTCTCTCCATGTGACTCCACATGCTCCTCTCAAATAACTCATTTCCACTGCTCTCACTCTTGACTTCTGTCCTTCCAACAGGGTCCAAGCTTCACTTCCATATGTCAGAGTTGGTATCACAATACTGTCATGTAACAACTTTTTCACTTCCATGCTCACCTCCCTGTTTCTTATCACTGCTTTCAACGAACCAGCAACCTTCCTTCCCTGCTGTACCCTTTCGAGCACTTCACCCTCCAGACTACCATCCTTACTCATCACACTGCCCAAGTACTTAAATTCACTCACATTCTCCATNATCTATCTATCTATCTATCTATTGCCAGACGCCTCAATCCCGAACGGGGTGGCCACAAACAAATCGCCTCCATGTCACTCTGTCCCCTGCCATTTCACTACCACGCTCCCAACTCACACCCCCCTCTCTCATATACCTCTCCACTCCATCCCTCCATCTCATCCTCGGCCTCCCCCTCCCTCTCGCCCCCTCCACCTCACTCACATACACTCTCCTCGTCAATCTTTCACTCTCCATCCTCTCCACATGCCCAAACCACCTTAACGTGTTTCTCCTAACGCTTCCCATCACGTCCTCAACCACACCACAACGCTCCTTCACTTCCTCATTTGTTAGTCTGTCTCTCCATGTGACTCCACATGCTCCTCTCAAATAACTCATTTCCACTGCTCTCACTCTTGACTTCTGTCCTTCCAACAGGGTCCAAGCTTCACTTCCATATGTCAGAGTTGGTATCACAATACTGTCATGTAACAACTTTTTCACTTCCATGCTCACCTCCCTGTTTCTTATCACTGCTTTCAACGAACCAGCAACCTTCCTTCCCTGCTGTACCCTTTCGAGCACTTCACCCTCCAGACTACCATCCTTACTCATCACACTGCCCAAGTACTTAAATTCACTCACATTCTCCATTTCCTTCCCATCCAATCTCACTGTACACTCACTGGCTTCACTTCTCTCGAAGACCATCACTTTACTCTTCCCCACATTCACCTTTAGATTCCGTTTCTTACACACTCTCCCAAACTCATCTACCAAGCCTTGCAGCTCCCCTTCATCTTCACTCAACAACACAGTATCATCTGCAAACAACAGTACAGGTAGTTTCCAAACACTGCCCTCTCTCACTAGGGCCGCTCCAACATCCACTGCCCGACCTTGTATCTCTTTTATAACCCCATCCATATACAGATTGAACAACCATGGAGACATGACACATCCTTGTTTCAATCCAACCTTCAAATGGAAAGATTCACTCAGTTTGCCATCCACACGCACTGCAGCCTTAGCACCCTCATACATACTCTTCACTGCCTTCAACAACTTCCCATCCACTCCATATATTCTTAATACCTTCCACAAACCTTGTCTATCCACCCTGTCATATGCTTTCTCCAGATCCATGAAGGCTGCATACAACTTCTTGCCCTTCTCTAGAAACTTTTCCACTAAGGATCTAAGAATGAATATCTGGTCTACACAACCTCTTCCCTTCCTAAAACCTCCTTGTTCTTCTCCAACTAATTCCTCAGTAATTTCCCTAACTCTGTCAATAAGTATCCTACCATATATTTTTCCTATTACACTGAGAAGGCAAATGCCCCTATGATTACCACACACTGCTTTTTCCCCTTTTCCTTTGTACAGAGGAATAATTATACCTGACTTCCAATCCTCCGGGACTCTACCCTCCTCCCAAGCCAATCTGCACACCTTCCACATCCATTCTATTACTATCTCTCCCCCATGCTTCAGCATTTCACCACACACTCCATCAATTCCTGGGGCTTTCCCCATTTTAACTTTCTTCATTGCTTCCACCACTTCCATCCTGGTGATTTCTTCCTCTCTTCTCACAACCCTCCTTCTCCCTGCCATTCCCCAGCCACTTATACTTGCATTACTTTCATTCTCTATGTTCAACAGTTCATTAAAGTGTTCTCTCCATCTGTTTACTTTTTCTCCCTTCTCCACTAGTAATCTACCATTTTTATCTTTCACACCCCCACTGACTTCGTTGGCACCCTGTCTAGCTCTCTTTACCTCCTTCCAGAACATTTTCTTACATTCCCTCCACTTTGCACTCAAATTCCTTCCAAACTCCTCATCCACTCTCTTCTTACTCTCTCTTACTAATCTTTTCACCTCTCTCCTCCTCACTACATATAACTCTCTCATCCGTCTCTCAGCTTCTTCATTACCCCTGTTCCTCATCCACTCATTATATGCTTTCTTCTTTTGTGCCACAGCCTCTCTCACCTCTTCAGTCCACCATGCTGTTCCCTGAACCCCCTTTCGTCTTCTATTCACCCCACACACCACCTCACATGCTGCACAGATTTCTTCTGTGAATACCTTGCACACACCCTCCACGTCCCCCATCTGCTCCAATCTATATTTACCCAATCGCTCCTCAACTTCCCTTCTATATTCAGCCTTTATTCCATCCTCTTGTAACTTTTCTACCCTCCTTGTAACAAATACTTCCTCCTGTCCTTCCCTTTTTCTCTTCCTCCATCTTGTTTGGATTCTGATTTTGGCCACCACCAAGTGGTTTGTCAGAAAGTCCACTCCCCCAACTTCTATATACTCTTGCATCCATTACACACCTTCTCATCCTTTCATGCACACACACACAGTCAATCATTGCCTTCTGTTCATTCATTCCACCGTCCTCTCTTCTCACCACTCGCCATGTATACCTATGGATCATTTTGTGCCTGAAGATGGTATTAGCTAACACCAACCCCCTCCCAGCACAAAATGTCCACTAGAGCACTACCATTCTCATCCATCTCTGCAGGCACACCCCACTCACCAACCACTCCATCCACCTTCTCATTCCCTACTTTTCCATTCATATCTCCAATCAGAAACACTCTCTCATTCCTTTCAAACTTTTCCAAGCAGGCTTCCACATTTGTCCAAAACTCTTCTCTCACTCCACTTACACGATCTTGTGTTGGCACATACACGCACACAATTGCCCACATTTGTAGTCCAACTTTCACTCTTACCCACACAATCCTTGACCCAACTGATCCATACTCTCTTACATTCTCCTTCCACCTGTTGCTCACAACAATACACACTCCCTCTTTCGCCCTCTCATTCTCACCCACTCCCGCGCATATACCCCATCCATATTCCCATTCTCTCACACTCTCACCTGGCCATTTAGTTTCAGTTATTCCACATATATCCACTTTCACACTCTCAAGCACCTGTACAATCTCTCTCTCTTTCACCTCATCATTCATACCCCTTATATTCCAGGTCGCAATCTTTACCTCGTCCTTTGTCCGTTCCTTTTTCGTCAACTTTTGGTCAGTCCTGGTCCGAGGCTTCCTGTTCGTATTTTTAGTTAGTTGTTTTTACAGGGTGGGGCACTAACCCACCACCAACCCTTTTAGTCGCCTCTTACGACAAGCACGGATACTGGGAGAGAATCCTTGAAAAAAAACCCTACCCCCAGGGGGGTAGTACAGGAGCATATACAGTGTATAAGTTAATAAAATAAGACAAAAAAGAAAGAATTCAGTGCACATAATTTGCCTTTCATCAGAGGCAGTAGATTCGTTGGCAGTTTGTTTTGTTTTGGAGACGGAGGTGGTGGAGGTGGTTGAGTTCACACTTAAACATAAATTCTACAAAGTACCCAGTATTTATTTCACTCTACATTAAGAACTAAACTTAAATGTAATCACTGTAATAGACTACAGTGTAACACCTTTCGTTAGAGGCAGTAGATTCTTCGGCAGTTTATTTTGTTTTGGAGACGGAGGTGGTGGAGGTGGTTGAGTTCACACTTTAATGTAAATTCTAAACAGTACCCAGTATTTATTTCACTCTATATTAAGAACTAAACTTAAATGTAATCACTGTAATAGACTGCAGTGTAAGACCTTTCGTTAGAGGCAGTAGATTCATCGGCAGTTTGTTTTGTTTTGGAGACGGAGTTGGTGGAGGTGGGTGAGTTCACACTTTAACGTAAATTCTAAACAGTACCCAGTATTTATTTCACTCTGTATTAAGAACTAAACTTAAATGTAATCACTGTAATAGACTGCAATGTAACACTTTCAGTAATAACAGTGCTGAACTTTAATCATGATCACTACACTAAGTCGCACGCGCACATTTGTTTTTTTTTTTTTTTTAGCTTCATTCCTTTATGACTAGAGGTGCTAGTATCACTTCTTTTAAGCATTGAACCTTCAATGGCAAGGCAGAAGGCAAAAGGAGAGCACTGCTCAGCACTAGATGATAGCAAGAATGGCGCAACTACCATCTCCAAAAGCAAGCAGCAGACTGGTGCCACGTGTCCGCCTGGCACCATTTCTCCCCCTACTTTTGCATTTCAGCCTACTTTCATACGTGGTCTCGGCCTGAGTTCGGCTAACTGAAGATTCCGGCTTCTAAAAGTTTGGCTTATGCAAGGTTTACTGTATATATATCCATATGTCTATATATATATATATGTATATGTATATATAGATATAAAGATAGACAGATAGATATTTAGATAGATAAATACACATAGAGTACAGTAAAACCTCGATACAAAGGACTTCAATAGACCGGAATTAGCTTTTATCGGACTCGAGGAGCTACTGGACTAAACTTCTATATATCAGAAAGAGTCCGATAAAACCAGAAAGCAGTCCGGACTGCCTAACCACTACAGCTATATTCACCACAATAAGACAAGTAAAAGACATGTTTTTCAGTGCACAGTACAGTATTATTATACCATTTGATTAATGCAGTGAAGGTATAACACAGTAAAATACTGCAATGGTGGCGAAAACCACTGATGCAATCCGGACTAATGTCTGATATATCGGAAAAAGTCCGGATTATGAGGGTAAGTCCGGATGTCGCTTTTATCGGAATTTCGTATTTTTCGGACTGGCTTTGGCCCCAATTAGTCCATTATTGTGAGGTCTTACAGTAAGACAAGTAATAAGTATTGTTATTGCAATTTGGAGGGGTGAAAATCCATCTCCAACACATGCTGCCGACGGTCTGTACTGCCTCTGTGAATGATTTTCTATCAATTAACCACATCAGTACTGTGACGTCTATTTCTACTTTATTTTCACTTCCTCCAGCCGATTTTATGGCATTGAGAACTGGATTCACATACTGAAGGGGCTAACGAAGGCTGTACCAACCCCGTGCACTTCCACAGAACCAACCTACACTGACTAAAATTGTCTGGTGGCAGCAAGAACAAAATGAAAATACAACCAGCACTGACGGGGTTAAAGGTATATTAAATGCACTAAATTGTTTTTTGTCATAAATTATTTATATATGCTTCTTTAATTTAGTGTTGAAAGGACAAGTAAAATGTACTGTCTTAGCAATTTGGTGGGTGAAAATTCGGTAATTTAGCAATTTCGGGGGGTGAAAATTCGGTAAGACGGAAAATTCGGTAATTCGAACCAGGGTAGAGCCCCATATAGTTCGGCTAATGAAGAGTTTACTGTATATAAATATATATCTATATATGTATATATATATATATATATATATATATGTAAATACATATACAGTAGGCGCAGAAAGTATTGACTTTTTTTGCAGAAGTCATTCTTCTTCACGTTAAGTGAAGTAGGGTCAATACTACCCTCCCCGGTGATGCGAAATGAGCTGACGCTTTTGCAACGGGAGCTGGCAACCCTGCTTGATAGGTTTGGCACCACAGGAGCAGGCTCAGTAATGTTTGGGCAGCCACAGAAGGAGGATTGTCTCTGTGTGTGATGCACCACGAGGGCATGTTTTGACTCAAATAACACAGTTATTTGGTTACCTATCACATTCTCATCATGCCTAAAGTAACCACAAGCAAGGACAAACGTGT
>JAGKTI010020422.1:0-16339 GCA_018397915.1 Birgus latro | reverse complement strand
CTCTTCACCCCACACACCACCTCACATGCTGCACAGATTTCTTCTGTGAATACCTTGCACACACCCTCCACGTCCCCCATCTGCTCCAATCTATATTTACCCAATCGCTCCTCCACTTCCCTTCTATATTCAGCCTTTCTTCCATCCTCTTGAAGGTGATATTGGTAAAAAATAACAAAAATTTTGTGTGGATGTTTGTCAGTGTCTACACTGTATGTGAAACATATAAACAAAGCATTTAGAACAACAGTGGCTTCATGGTGTATGACCATTGTTCATCCAGGTTTGACCTGGTATGTTCACATTCACTGGGGTGTACCTGGACTAATGCCGTTTTTCGTATGGTGTATTAATTTTTTTTCATGTAATTTGTAGAACATTATTTGTGTGTGAGTGTTTTTACCTAGTTGTAGTATACAGGATTTGACCTTGTCCTCTCTCCATAACTCAAATTATCCAATCTACTTTTAAACAGATATATGTTCTTTGCTTGCACCACCTCTTCTTCCAAAGTGTTCCAAATGTCTGTGCTCTTATTTAAGATTCTACTCTTCACTTTATATGCATGTCCTCTTGTCCTTCCATCATTATTCTTAAACAGATCTTCTGTATCCACCTTTTCCAGTTTCCTAACTCCAACTCCTTTAAACATTTCAATCATCTCTTTGTCTTTCTGTCTGACTGTCTGTCTGTGTGTCTGTCTGTCTCTCTGTCTGTTTGTCTCTGTCTCTCTCATGTTGGTAACCTCAGCTTCATCAGTCTCTCTTCATAGTACGTTTCTCTTAAATTTGCCAGCATCTTAGTCACCATCTTATGTACCTTTTCCAATTTTTCTTACAAGCTTCTTCAAATGCGGCGACCTTATCACTGCTGCACATTTTAATTTCATTTTTTTCATGGACACTGTTATTTCTCACAACATTTCCTCATCCAGTTAGCTGAAAGCCACCCTCATATTGGCCATCAGTCAATATGCCCCTCCGGTGATCTTACTGATATGCATGTCTGGTGATACATTATCCTGTATTGCCACTCCCAGGTCTTTCTCTTCCCTTGCTTTGCTGCTCCTCCCTATTCCAATGTTTTGCTCATGACAAGGTCTTTTGCCACAAATCCCCATCTCTAGGACAGCATTTTTTTTTTTCCTTCATTAAACTCCATTTTCCTAGTCTGGCTCCAACTGTACAACTTATAACAACTTTCACCATTCTGGATTTGCTTCATAATTTTTGCATAATCTGCAAACATATTCACATAACTGCTAAAACCTTCTGGCATATCACTTACATACATCAAAACATGACCCAAAACTGAATCTTGTGGCACTCCATTAGTCACAGTCATCTGTTGAGAATACTTGTCTTTTATATCTGTTCTCATTAGCCTTCCCATTAAATAAGTTCCCATCCATTTTACCAATCCCCCATTCACTCCTCCAATAGTTTTTAATTTCCATCGTAATCTTTTGTGTGGAGTCCTATCAAATGCCTTCTTTAAATCCAGGTAGAACACAATCTACCCACCCTTCTCTTTCCTAGATGATATCCACTGCTCTGCTGTTAAAATTCAGCATGTTTGTGACATGATAAGCCTTCCTTGAACCCAAACTGTTTTGCTGTTATTATATCATTTTTATTTAGGAATTTAATCCATCTTTTTCCAATAATTTTCTCTCACAGTTTGCAAACAGTGCTGGTGAAGGATACCAGTCTGCAATTGAGTGGGTTTTTCTTTATCACCTCCTTATAAATTGGCACCATATTTGCCCTTCTCCAGTGTTTTGGCAACTTTCCTGTGTTCAGTGAACATTTAATAATATAAATTGGCTGCACCAGCTGATCTGCACATTCTTTCAATATCCATCCAGCATTCCCATGTGACCCTGTGGCATTTCTCATATCTACTTCCATCCTCAATTGTAAAATTTCATTTTTGTCAGCTACTCTCTCAGCTAACTGCTAGGCCCTCCCTTCTTCACCTGATCCCATCAACTCACCTTCATTTGCAAATACTGACTATTGCCTATTACTCATTATCTTCCTCATATCCTCATCCATATCATATATATCACTTCCCCATTTCTCAGGCTTACCATGGTATCCTTTACTTTCAGTTTGCCATTTACAAATATGTAGAACTGCTTTGATTACTTCTTAATTTAAGTCACTATATCCTTCTGATATTTCATTTCTTCTTCTCTTTGTACCTTTAAATAGTCAGATCTTGCCTCCTTGTATTAATTCCATGCCCTCTCACTATGTCTTTTTTGTAACCTGTTTGTTTCATTTACAAAGGCTCCAACATGGTTGCATGTGTCGGCCTTGGTCACCTAATGGCGCCTCTCCATGCTGCTTGATCCCTGGCAGCCTCCCTATTCAGTCCCTTATCCCTGAGGTCTCACTCTATGACCTCATCTCAGGTCTTTTTCGTCTGCCTCTTGGAACCTACCCTGACCGTTCATACTTCTCACTTTCTGCATGCAGTTGTCATCTCTTATCCTCTCCACATGCCCAGACTATCTCAGTCTACCTCTCCTCATCACAGCAACAGTACACTCCAGTGCTATCCTTCCTGTTAATTCTTCCATTGTAACCTAGCCCACCTCCCAGGCCACACATTCAAGGATGCACTGCACATCCAATCAGTCAATGTGATTTCTGTATGTTTGATCCTGTGAATATCCTCATCATGTACTGCCTAGGGGAAGGTCGTGCACTCAGGCGCTCCCGAGCCGCCAGTGTCAGCCTGTTGACCCCTTCCCCAGCCCCTCTCACTTAGACTAAGACAATACGCGGTCTAACTGTAGCACAAGCGAGTGGTCTGGTGATTACTAAAACAATGTGCATTCCTACACTGCGATACCGACCCAGTGAACTTCGAAGCTACAAGCGAGGGTCCGGTTACCCGCCCAGTGATGTGATTGAGCGGCTGAAAAACCTGAAATTGTTTCACAGCCGGGGTTCACGGGGCGGAAGGAGCTTGGCGCGCTCTATACCAGTGCACACTGCCACCAGGAGGAAGCAGAAAGTGAAAAAGGCGAGGGATTATAATTCTATTGAAGTGCCGCGTGTTTGGTACAGCCTCCCATCCTTCCTCCTCTCGAACGTAACATCCTTGGCAAACAAAGTGGATGAGCTGACAGTGACAGTGCGTGAGTCGAATGCGGACATTGTGGCCATCACGGAGGTGTGGCAAATAGTGCCTGAGGTGTGCAGTATTGAGAACTACCAGCTGTTCCACCACCTTAGGACGGGACGTAGAGGGGGAGGTGTTGCGCTGTTCTGCCGCAGTGCCCTCTGTCCTTCACTACTCAGTGTTGATGTGCCTGACGGCGTGGAAGCACTGTGGGTGAGAGTGACACCCCCCTCCCACCCCCGCAACACAGCTTCCATCATCGTCTGTGTTGTGTATCACCCTCCACGCGCGACCACGGCACAGCTGCTCGCAGACCACCTTATCAACACTGCTGACGCTCTCAGGGTGAGATACCAGGCGGCAAGGCTTGTTATCTGTGGGGATTTTAACCGCCTGGATATCAGCGACATTCAACACCAGCTGAACCTCACCCAAGTCGTGGACTTCCCTACCCATGACCAGACAACCCTCGACCTTATCTTGTCTGACCTGGGTCACCAGTACCACCCACCCCAGCCCCTCCCCCCCATAGGGCGCAGCAACCACCTCACCGTCCTCTGGAGGCCTGCACCTACCACCCGAGTGCCGGTATCAGCTGTCACCCGATCCTACCGGCCCATGCCTGACTCAGCCTTGAGAGAGTTTGGGCAATGGATCACCCACCATCCCTGGACCGAGGTGATAGAAGAAGAGGACGTGAACATCAAGTGGGAGAATTATGTCAACACCAGCATGCAGGCATACCACCACTATTTCCCCGTCAGGAGCGTTGCAGTGCACCCCAACGACGCCCCCTGGATGTCACCCCGCATCAAACGCCTCCTCCACCAAAGGGACAGGCTATACCACACAGATCCTGTCCTTTACAGAGGTGTCAGGAACAGAGTCATCAGGGAGATAAAGTCAGCTAAGAAACGGTACTACCCAGATAAAGTTCACCATCTCAAACAGGCCAACAGCAGTCAGTGGTTCTACAAGGTCAAGTCGCTGTGCGGTCTACAAAAACTTTCCACCTCTCTCCCCTGTACTTCACACCTACCCTCTGAGATAGCGGCAGAGGAAATTAACGGTCATTTTGCCGCTATCTGTCAGACTCTACCCCCTCTCACCACCACATCTCTACCTGCCTACCTGCCTTCCCCCTCCACTCCCCACTCTGTCCATGAAGCTGATATTGTCACGAGGATCAGAAAATTCAAATCTAACAGAGCCACTACCCCAACTGACCTCCCCATCAAAATTTATAAAGAATTTGCTTTAGAGCTCGCCACTCCCCTTTGTTCTATTATCAAAGCTTCCCTCTCACAAAGTTCAGTTCCTGGGGACTGGAAGATTTCATATGTCACCCCAATCCCCAAGACAACAAACCCTCAGTCATTCAATGACCTCAGGCCAGTCGCTATCACCCCCATCCCCAGCCTTATTTGTGAAGATTTTGTGTTTGACTGGTCTTACTCCAAAATTATTAAACACATTGATGAAAGACAATTTGGAAATATTAAAGCCACTTCCACCTCCCACTACCTAGTCAATTGTCTTGAATTCATACACAGCCACCTGGACAAACGCGACACCTCTCTTGCCCTCGCTTTTGTGGATTTCCGAAAGGCATTTGACCTTGTAGATCACTCTGTTGTCATTAACAAGGCCATAAATCTGGGACTCTACCCTGACCTGATAGCGTGGCTGGCTGATTTCCTCACTGACCGCCAGCAGGCCGTCCGTTATCAGGGCTATGTCTCCTCGCTTCGCCAGCTAACCTGCGGGGTGCCCCAGGGGACCAAGATGGGGCCACTGTGTTTCCTGATGATGATAAATGACGCCCTCACTGACACCCCACATCGCTGGAAATACGTGGATGACTGCACTGTCGGCATCACCGTTAACAACAGGGCGCCAGACTACACGTCGCTTCAGCGCACGCTGGACAGACTGCAGACGTGGACACAGGACAACAGTATAACCATTAACCACACCAAGACCGTGGTGATGCACGTCTGCACGTCAAAAACAGCTGTACCACCACCCCAGCTCACCATCGGCCCCCACCCACTCCAGGTAGTCAACACCTTCAAGCTGCTTGGCGTGGTCCTGGACGACCATCTATCCTGGGGGCAGCACGTGGCCAGTGTGGTGAAAGCAGCATCTTACCGCCTCTACATGCTGCGCAGGCTCAGGTCTCTGGGAACACCGGCGAGCGAGCTCAGGGGAGTGTACACCTCCTTTATCCTCCCTAAACTCGTCTACGCCTCTCCAGCTTGGTCATCCTCCCTGAACACCACTCAGCTACACCAGCTGGAGAGAGTCCAGAAAAGGGCATGCAGAGTCATCCTTGGCCCTGCATATGTCAACTACAACACTGCCCTAACTAGCCTGAGCCTGCCCACGCTGGCCGAGAGATACCAGCAAGCACTCACCATATTCGGTGGAGGCTTACTGAGCAGTCAGCGACACCGGCACTTCCTCCCACCTGACGCGCCGCCCCCCACTAGAACAACGAGGCACACGAACAAACTCGTGCCCTTGAAAGCCCCACGCACGGATAGGTACAGACGAAGTGCCATCCCCACCATCATCCGAGGCATAAACAATGTACAGTAGACCGTAGTTACATGTTAAGTCTTAGATTTAGGTAGTTTTAGCTCCTAGAATAAGGTATATAATCCACCCCCCTGTACAAATTTTCAGTCCCAGGACTGCATTATTAATAAACCGTTTATTATTATTATTATTATTATTATTACCATACAGCATTAAATTCCAAACACATGCCGCATACAAAGTTCCCTAACACTGAAGGAGGGCCTCAGCTCAGGAGAGGCAACAGCTCCCTGAACTTCCTCCAACCACTCCTTCCCCTAGTCATAGAGCTCACTTTAGCACCACTTCAAATGCATGACATGTCCCCCAGATAACAAAACTCTTCTACTCACTTAAGAGACTCACCAGCAATATCAATCCTTTCATACCTGACACTCTCGTAACAAGAGCATGTTGGACATGTAGTGAGGTGGGACACTTCAGTTCTGTCCGAAGAAGAAGGAAGGTCATAGCAAGAAATGCAGCCGTATTACAGTGACAGGGCCAACGTCAGATGAAGCAGACTTGGAAAGGATGCAGTCAGAGGATGTAGATTTACAGCCAGTTATAGAGTGGCTCCAGCGAAGTACAGTGCGACCATCTTGGGAAGAAATTTCCAGGTTGAGCCCCGCAACCAAGAGTTACTGGAGTCAGTGAGACCTTCTTCGTTTAAATAACGGACTACTGGAGCGTCAGTGGGAGACACCCAGTGGCCTCAGTAAGTATTGGCAACTGGTGGTTCTGAAGAAGATGAGGCCAGAGATCTTCGATGAGTCCCATAACCAGATCATCAGTGGGCACGTGGGAGTGAAGAAAACTCTAAGCTGGCTGCGACAGAGTTCTACTGGATTGGCATGCATCAGGATGTTGAAGAGTGGTGTCAGGCCTGCGATGTGTGCTGTGCCAAGAAGGGACCCAAGAAACGTGGTTGCGGCCCTCTTCAGCTGTACCAAGTGGGCGCACCTATGGAAAGAGTTGCAATGGACACTGCTGGCCCTTTGCCACTCACAGAAAGAGGAAACCAATACATATGTGTCGCGATGGACTACTTCACAAAGTGGCCAAAAGCCTATGCCATCATCCCCGATCAAGAGGCTGCGGCTGTTGCTCAGGTGTTGGTTGACCAGTTCTTCTGACGTTTTGGGATGCCACAAGAGCTACATTCAGACCAGGGTAGAAACTTTGAGTCTGCTGTGTTCCGTGAGTGCTGCCAGTTATTGGGGATCAGGAAGACAAGGACAATCCCACTAAGACCACAGTCAGATGGGATGGTGGAGAAATTCAACTGGACCTTAGGACAAGAACTGGCCAAGTACTGCATAGATGGCCAAACAGAATGGGACCAGAAATTACCTGCGTTGTTGACATATCGTTCTGCATCCCATGAGTCTACCGGCTACACCCCTGCAAAACTGATGTTGGGCCACAAGTTACGCTAACCCTTTGACTTGTTAATGGGAAGACCACTTGGTGAAGAGCTACCTACAGACACCACTGGCTATGTGAAGCACCTTCAAGAAAGGCTGGCTGAGGTACATCATCAAATGCAAGGAGCCCTCAAGTTTTCAGTAGAGGTGATGAAGTGCAAGTATGATACCAAGGCAAGTGAGGTGAGCTTCAAGGATGGCGATCAAGTTTGGTTATAGAATCCTCAGCGAAAGAATGGACAGTCACTGAAGCTGCAGAGCCCATGGGATGGGCCTTACACTGTGTTGGACCGTCTGTCAGATGTAACGTATCGGATTCGGGGAGGCAGGAAGTCTCGCCCAAAGATGGTACATGTGAATCGTCTGTGGCAGTACCATGGGCCATGACAGTACAGCTGGGGCGTGTCCGAGGGATCATGCTCTCCCGCAGCCGAGGATGTTGAGGAGGTTGACGGAGCTGAAGCGCAAGAGGATGATGACAGTTTTCCGAGGGAAGAAGCGAATCAGGAAGAGGACCAAGACCCTCCAGGAGGAGTGGATTGTTTGGAGGAGCAAGGACGTCGTTGGAAGCGGCATAGAAGAAGACCTGATAGGTTGAATGATTATTTTGTGTATAGTTAGATGTTTCATTAGGATTAAGGTTTGTGTTTGTATATACTGTGTAGTTTTGTCGGGATGACAAAGAACTAGGGAGGGGGTAGTGTTATGAAGAGGGATTTGCAAGTTAGGTGTTCAAGAACATTCTCTGTGTGTCTGTACGGTAGGCTAGTTCCGGTATCGGTACAGTCTGAGTTGCCAGCTTGCATGCTGTTAGTGAGCTTAGTTGTTTTGTAAGTTATGCATTAATTTTTATGCTCTTCTCTATAATGTTTTATTTACGTGATTGTTAAATTATGTAATTTAATTTAAATTTGGTAATTGATTTAATGTTATGTAATTTAAGAAGATTGGTATATTTTGGTTGTCTCTGAGTTGGCAACCATTTACAGTGGCACCGTTGAGTTCATCCTAGACGTTTCTCGAGTAATGCAAGGTTATATAAGGATGGGGAATGAGACACTAGTTGTTAAGGTTAAGGATTAGTTAGGCCTCAGGCAGTTTGAGTGAAGTTTAGCCAGTGCAGTACCAGTGAAGTTTGTATATTTTTGGTACCTGTGAAAGCAGTGAAGTGTTATTGAAGTTTGTGTAATTTCGGTAATTGTGAAAACAGTGAAGTGTAAAAACAGTAAAGTGTTGACAAGCATTAACTGTGAAGTGTTGTCAAGTATTAAGTGAAATTGCGGTTAGTACAATTTGTATACGTCCAGTGCTTGTGAGAACAGTGAATTGAAGTTAGCAGGCATTAAGTGGAATTATTTGGTAAATAAAGACAGTCAACTTTAAGAAGCCAGTGTTTATCTTCGCCTCAGCTGATCTCGTGTGCTGTACACCTAAAGGCTGACCATAGGAAGAACGACTCACTGGTCAAAGTCCTTCCTATACTGAACTACTACTGTTGGAGCCTGTGGCAGTGTGGGGACGTGGGACGTAACGCTTTGTTAAATGTAACAGTCGTGTTTGATTTCCCCACATTTAGTACACTTTTGCTACCCCAAGTTAACACAACTTATATTAATCACGACTGGTATTTAGGCCAGCTCTTGGTATTAATTCTTAAATCCGCTGTGCCAGCTAGGAGTTCGCACCAGCAAGTTCCTGCTTATTATCATTATTATTATTATTATTAATTTATGAATGTTAAGGGGTGAGCTAACTTTCTCAGAGGCCAACAGTACAGTAATACAGCCTTCTTGAGCGTTTAGTCTCTGCTGTGTACTGTTGAGAAAGTTTATAAAATTCTTGACCTTAGAGAATTGGTGAAGTAAGCCAGCATAAAAGTGAAATCGCTACTTGATTTCACGAGTCGATTCTTTCGTGATAATCGACCAGAGGGTTATTCACATTGTCCATAGACATATTCTCATTTCCCTCGTGACATCTGGCTTCACATTTATTTATATATAAAGTATATTCTCATTTTCCCCCTGACATCTGGCGACCTCATTCCAGGCTATAAACTCCTAGCCTTGAATTACCGAAATCACTCACTCATCCTTAGCTAGGTAGACTGCTGCACAGCAGCTAGCATATCAGTCTTCAGTCAGTCTCAATCTGAGCATCATGGCAACCAGTATATACCTACAGGAAGCCAAGGATATGGGGCTTACTAAACCCCAGGAAATCAAAGAGTACATGCGTGAGAATGCCGCCCGTAAAGAGCGGAAAATAGAACGTGAACACGAGCAAGAACAGCGAGAGCGTTAGGAACGTGAGAAAGAACATGAGCGTGAGGAACGTGAAAGACAACGTGAACACGAGCGAGAACAATGTGAAAGCGAGCATGCCGAGCGCGAGGCACATGACAAACATGAGCTTGAAGTGCTGAAGCTCAAGCGAGACTCCTTGGCTTCAGGCACATCGGGTGCAGCCAACCCAAGCTCCATGAGTGCTCTCCCAGCACCTGCCCTAGCAACTCCACGCCTCAAACTTCCTTCTTACAAGGAAGGCGAGCGAATCGAGCCATTCATAGCTCGTTTCGAAGACATGGCACAGATGTATGATCTGGATGAGTCAAGTAAGCGGTTTCAGTTTCTTAGCCTGTTTGAGGGCCCTGCCCTCAACATTCTCCACAGAATTCGCGGAGATAGTCTCATGTACGAGATGATGAAGACCGCACTTATCAAAGCATACGGTCTCACTGTTGATGACGCTAGAAGTCAGTTCATGAGGGCGCATCTCCAGGAAAAGGAGACAGCTGTTCAGTTCCTTGACCGTCTCACGGCATACTTAGGCGAGTGGATGGAGAAGGATGAGACTCCTAGCACGCGAGAGGGAATAATCGACCTTGTGCTGCGCACACAGCTGGGAAAGTTGTGGCCTGCTGAGCTTATGGCCCAGCTCAAGATGTGCAAAGTAAAGGATGCAAACCAAATGGTGGAAAAGGTTGATGCATTCTTTACTGCTTATGGGTACGAAACTCGTAGGTAACAGCCATGGAATAGGAAAGATACTGCTAAGTCTTGGAAGCAATTGCAGACCGAACCCCAGCATCAAGGCCGTTCTCAGAATAATTGCCAAGGTCCAAACAAACTGCAGAAGAAGGACCAGGGGCAGAATAGACAGAAACCTGACTGAAAGAGGACAAGCAGTACCCTGACCAGCAGCAGTATCCCAAACAGCAGCAGAACAAGGATAAGCCACATAATGCTCAGTCAGGACAACCAGCTTTAGTGTTTTGGAGGCAGGAGGCAAATGCAGCCTTCATTCCCCGACAAGAGCATGATGGTACTGTCCCCACCAGCACAGGTACGTCCCTACAGCTTACTAGTCCCCCTCAGATGGCGAACCCTCCTCCACAGGTGGTCAACACTCCAGCTCTTCAGATGGTGAGCACGACCTGTCAGGCATATAGTTCTCAGGGCACCACGTTCGCCGCATTGTACGTTCCACAGTCTCATCAATGACTGGCTGCTACCTCCTCAGACCCATCTACTGGCAACAGTGCCTCTCTTGTTGCCAGGGTTTGTGGAAGGTGTTTCTGTAAATGTTCTGAGGGACAATGGTTCCTCAGGTTGCTCCGTCAAGCAGACTCTAGTTCAGCCTGAGGAGTACAGAGGTAGGCACACCCAAGTTAGACTTATTGATGAATCAGTGAGATTGTTCCCTGAGCCACGTATCCAGGTAGCATCTCCCTTTTACACAGATTCGACAGTTGCAGTTGTCATACCAGAACCTTTGTTTGACCTTATTATAGGTAACATACCAGGCGTCAAAAATAGTTGCGCCATAGGCGTTGCTACTCAGACTTCGGCTGCTGCAGTAACACGAGCCATGGCCAAGGCTCTGAACCGTGTCATCCTGTTGACCATTGCAATGCCGCAAGATATGATACACAGTCAAGATGTTGTCCAAGAACAACAGTCTGACCCAACACTTGCCACAGTGCTTAGGAAACTGGAGGGTAATGTGAATAGTATTTGCAGGGTGGTAGAGCCAGGTTCCTTCGTAAGCGAGGACGGCTGTACCATGAGTCACAAACACCCCAGGGCGAGGTTCGATTGCAGTTTGTCGTTCCCGCGAAGTATCACCGAGCAGTGTTTGAATTGGGTCATTGTTCAGTGATGGGAGGTCACATGGGCCAAAAGAAAACCTCTGACCTCATCCATGCTGACTTTTTCTGGCCAGGAATGGGACAGGAAATAACTAGGCTCGTGCATTCCTGTGATGTGTGTCAGTGTACCACTGACTGTGGGTGTGTCCATCCTGCGTCATTGAAGCCAATGCCTGTAATCTCTGAACCGTTCGAGAGAGCAGCAGTTGACATTGTTGGGCCAATCACTCCTAGGGCTAGTGATGGATCGTTGATTTCAGCTCACGGTGGCCTGAAGCCGTGGCCCTTAAGAATATAGAGGCTGTCACTGTTGCAGAGGGACTGGTGTTCTGCTGAGTAGGTATCCCCAAGGAGGTCTTAACCCACCGAGTCCCAACGACATACGATGCACATCGCTACTTTTTTCCGCGGACAGACCAACGATGTGCATCGTACGTCACACAATTGCAAGGCCCATTGTGTGCAAATTTTTCAACATTCGTGGGTGATTTTTGGTAGGCATACAGTATGTGGGAGACCTTCCTCTACCTGCTGTCAAGCAGGGATATGCCTGGGCCCTCCTAACTCCCCCTTCCCCCTCTCCCCCCCACACTGGGCAATTCACCTGTTAACAGTAACCTACCCAGTAAAGGTATGTTGCCCCACGGTCTCTCTAATGACGAAATTCACGGTGAAAGTGATTCCTGAGGTGGAGGACAAAGAAACAAAGAAGTTAGAGGTAGAAACAAACAGAAGTGATGAGGTGGTAATGTCGTAAAGGAAGGTGCCATATACTGGGGTTTTGGGTAAGTGAACAATGCACAATGCTTATAAACGCCTATATTATTGTGTGAAAACCATTGTAGACTTTTACTACACATAAATTCGTACCAAATAAATGAAATAAATACGTAATTTAAAGTGGCTTGAATTAGTCAACCCTTATTCGTTTTCTTAGCCAGATACCCTGAAAAAGAAGGAAAACGTAAGGTTGAGTGACACCTGAATCAAATTTTTTTAACCTCAGGATCATGATTTCACTATGATTTTTCGATGTTTCTCACCAAAAAGCGAAGGTTTCAGCCAAAAAACAAAGTCAAAAATCGGTTGGGATCTGGGGGTAGGCTGGGTAAAAAAATGGTCGTGACTCTGCGGGTTAAGCGACCGGGGTTCGCAGTTCACCTCTGCGATGATGAATGAAGCATTCAGATTGTTGTCAATCCAAGGCTTGTGAACTACACCCTACCACCCTAAGTGTAACGGGTCAATGGGACTCTCAAGATGTCGAAGCGCATGGCCGCTGAACAGCCAAAAGAATGGCTGTGGTTCATTGCTCCTCTTCTTTTTGCTGATCAAGAAGACCCACACCTTGAAGTTCTCATCTTTTGAACTGGTGTATCGAAGGTCGGTCCGTGGGCCACTTCAAGTCCTTCGGGAATTATGGGATGATGAAGAACCCGACCCTGAAGTCAAGACCACCTCCACCTATGTCCTTGATTTAGCTGACCGCCTCCAGTCGACATGCAAGTTAGCTAAGGAAGAACTGATCAAGGCGCGTGAAGTTCAGAAAGCTTATTATGATAAGAAAGCAAAGCTTTGGAAGTTCAGTCCAGGTGATAAGTGCCTGGTGTTACTCCCCACTGCCCAAAACAAGTTATTGGCACAGTGGAAGGGTCCATACAATGTAGCAGAGCGCATTTCAGACCTCAACTACATAATCCAGATTGGGAATCTTCGTAAAAGATTCCACATTAATATGTTGAAAGCGTATCATGAGCCAGACCCCGAGGAGGCTGGCTTTCCCGTAGTCAATGACAGTGACCAGCCACCAGAAGAAACTGGGTCAGTCACGGTGATCCCAACACAGGACACTGATGACGAGCTCTTAACTGCTCAGTCCCGGCAGGAGGAGACTGTCGGAGATGTCTTACTTAACAATGACTTAGCATTAGATGACCAGAATGTCATAAGGTCACTGCTCTGTCGGTATGCTGATATCTTCTCTGACCAACCTAGACTCGCAAAGGTTGAGTGTCACAAAATTGAGTTGACCAGCAACACTCCTGTGAAGGTTAAGCCATATCCGATTCCCATGCGACTACTGGATGCAGTAGATAAGGAAATTGCCGATATGGAGACTGCAAGTATAACTGAAAAGTCCTCATCTCCATACTGCAGTCCAATGGTAGTAGTCCGCAAGAAGGATGGCAGAGTCAGGATTTGTGGCGATTATAGGAGGCTAAATGGAATCACCAAAGTGGATGCTGAACCAATGGGTGACCATATTGCCATCTTCTCCAAGCTGGCAGGGTCACTATACTCACAAAGCTCGATCTAGCGAAGGGAATCTTCCAGACTCCCCTTCATCCCAAGTGTTGTCGGTTCACCGCCTTTGCTACTCCTAGGGAGTTGTACCAGTATAAGGTCCTTCCATTTGGACTTGCTAATTCCCCAGCAGTATTCAATCGAGCCATGAGACAAGTGCTCTATGGTACCGTAGGAGTAGAAATGTTTGTTGATGATGTCCTTGTGCATTCTGCCACGTTGGAGGAGCACCTCAGACTCTTGGAAATTGTCTTCAGTAACTCCAGAGTTTCAACATGACTGTGAAGCCCAGCAAGTGTAAGATGGCGCACAGTGAGGTGGAGTTCCTCGGACATATCGTTGGCAACAATTGCTGCAGGTGTCAGGGCGATAAGATCAGAAAAGTTAAGGAATCCCCGAGACCCATGACCAAGAAACAGGTTAGGGCATTCCTTGGTTTAATGGGGGTATTATAGAAGTTTTATCCTCAATTTAACTTTCACTGCCCAGCCGTTGTACGAGACGCTTTGGAAGTATGCTCCAAATACCATTGAATGGGGAGAAGCGCAAGAGAGATCCTTTGCCACCCTCAAGAACATGCTGTGTAAGGAGCCTATTTTGCAGCTGCCTAATTCTAATAAACCTTTTGTACTGTGTACAGATGCCTCACAAGATGGAGTAGGCGCCGTACTGATGCAAGAATCGGAAGGTGGAATTTTCCCTGTGGCATATCACAGCCGTAAGCTAAAACCCGATGAGAGGAATTATAGTACTATGGAGAAGGAACTCTTGGCTGTGGTTGATGGTGTTAAGAAATATTGCTATTATTTATACGGAGCACCATTTACTCTGGAAACCGATTATATGCCACTCACTAGTCTCAGCACAACTAAGACGGCTAATGCAAGATTGTCATGCTGGACACTGTATTTGCAGCAGTTTAACTTTCTTGTGAGATACATCAAGGGAAGCGACAATGTAAGTGCAGACTTGATGTCTCGCCTGCTGACTGACGATTAACATGGGCATCTGTCATACACTGGGTTCCCTAAGACGGTGCTGTTCTAAGAGATTTGAGCTATCCAAGAACTAGCTTGGTTCCCAGTTAATACAATGCCACTAAGATCTTACGTCTCGCTCACTGGCCCCACAGGACACAATATGTCTAGGGTCTGTACATACATATGTACCGTAGATTATAAGCACATAGTCACAGCAATCCCAACCTTGGACACCGATGACAAATGAGCAGTCGCGGCAATCCCAACCATGGACACCAACAACGAGCCCTTATTAGTCGTAAGTGTAGGGCTTGTACATACTGTATGTACCATAGGTTAAGGGGGAAGTTCGAGACCCCCGCAGAGGCAATCTGAGGCTGTGTCTGAATTACCTTGTGGTGTGTCTCGAGCTGTGGGCCTCTCTGAGGATTCCCGGAGAATACACAATATCCACATGAGTGTTCACACCCATGCAGGGTGTTAAAATGTGACATGCCCAAGTTTGCATAGGGATTCTTGACTTACCTTTATTAGCTATAAGTGTAGAGTTATAAGCACGAAGTCACGGCGATTCCAACTGTGGACACCGATGACGAACGGGGCAGTCGCGGCGATCCCAGCCGCGGACACTGACGACGAGCCCTTTTGTTAGCAGTAACTATAGTTGTAAGTGAGCAGTCACAGTGATCCCAACCTTGGACACTGATGACAAACAGGCAGTCACGGCGATCCCAACCATGAACACTGATGACAAACAGGCAGTCGTGGCGATCCCAACCGTGGACACCGATAACGAGCCCTTTATTAGCCGTAAGCGTAGGATTACGAGTGAGCAGTCACGGCGATCCCAACCGTGGACACCGATGACGAACAGGCAGTCACGGCGATCCCAACCGTGGACACCGACGACGAGCCCTTTATTAGCCATAAGTATAGGTTATAAAGGGCAAGTATTAAGAAAATAATGGTGACCTCAAATGTACGAAACTCTTGCTGTCAGTTAATTTTCAGCTAAAGTGTACTTTTTATTGTATATGCATTGACTGCTGGGTGGATGGTAATTGTAATTTAATACAAATTGTTTGTCACATTGACACTATTGATGATCCACCTTGACTCATTCCACAGGTACAGTTGGTGGGTGAAGCAGTTTTGCTGTTCAGGTACAGCAACAGGTGTAGCAGTTTTGACGCGTTGGTCAGCTGATCATCTCTGCCGCACGCTGCCACCTCTTCTCCTCTGCCCTCGTCGCCTTTATTATTACCAATTTGTATCATCACTTTACACGTAGGTACAGTTACACTACAACTGTCACACATACACCGTGTACCACATACACCACGCTACATAACAATTAGTTGTCAATGTAAATGTAGCAAACTTTTGTTCACTTTGACCTGAGTATAGGGTTTTTCACCGTCGTCATGGAGTTTTCCCTCAAGCTTGCTTCTCTTAATGTAAATACAAGGTTTTTACGCTCATTGGCGACAGTGCTTTTCTCCTGTAGCAGGACAGTACACACACAACAGTGTGAATCTTGTGTGACTGAGCTAGGATATATATATATATATATATATATTGTTAAATTTTTCCCAGAAAAAAATTTGATTTTCCAGGGGCAGGGATTCCCAGTGCAGCAGCGGTGGAAGCAACATCTCCCGCGACGTCCTCTCCACCTGCTACAGCCTTCGACCCATTGAGGGGGGCTAATACTTCAGCAGGTCTCCAGCCACCACGGGCCCACACCACCTCCGGCACCGTGA
>JAGKTI010020419.1:0-16342 GCA_018397915.1 Birgus latro | reverse complement strand
TACCTCCCCTCCCTGCCCTTCTCACTCCACCCTAGCACCATCACTCGTCTCCCACCCACCTTTCTCTCTCTCTCTGACCCCTCCCTCTCAGCCCCTCTAACTCCTCTGTAACTTGCCACGGATGCAGAAGCCAGCCTGAGGCACGAGGAAGGGGGGTGGATATTTATGACCACGATTGTACAGTACTTATGCTTGAATATATGCATTATGTAGGTACAGTAAAATTGAATTTGTACATGGTTATGCGAATATGTATATAAGAATGTATATGCATGTGAATATGTAGTTATATATGTGGAGGTAGTTTTGTGTGTGTGCATGTCTACACGTATATATGTGTATGCTTTTGCGTGTACGTGTTTATATGTGTATGCTTGTAAATGTATTTACCGGTATGTATTAAAATATGTATACTAGCATGTCAGTGCGTATGAGCATGTCTGCATGTCAATACAATGCACGTATGCTGGTGCTGGATTATATGTGTATCTGTGTGCGTGTACGTTAACGTATGCATCCAAACACGCAGGCGCGTTTGCGGGCTTGATTCTGTCAGTGCGTGTGCGTGTGTGTGTGTGGGTGTGTGTGTATTTTCATGTATTATTGAGTGCATGAGAGTTTAAAAATTCTTTAGACAGTACTTTAAAGAATATCTACGAACATGTACTTTGTGAAAATGTAGGTCATATGCCTAAATGAGAAAAGTCGCATTGAACTTCATGGAACAGTGAAATCCTGTCAAAGTGACATTCGCAGTACGAATCACCTGCTTGTAGAATCCAGTCGAATAACCTATGTGTGAGGTGGTGGTGGTGGTGGTGGTGGTGGTGGTGGGAGAGTTGTGATGGTTGGGGTGGTGATAGTTGTGGTTATAGTGGTTCTTCCTAACTTCTTTCTTCTGTGCTCCTGTCATGTCTTATCCTCATATCTTCCCTCATGTCATCCTTTCAGGTCCAAATCAGTCTGAAAAAATAAAATCAAATGATACATGCTCTTTATA
This sequence comes from Birgus latro, assembly GCA_018397915.1. Classification (NCBI taxonomy): domain Eukaryota; kingdom Metazoa; phylum Arthropoda; class Malacostraca; order Decapoda; family Coenobitidae; genus Birgus; species Birgus latro. Next base: position 15,342 of record JAGKTI010020419.1, on the reverse strand, counting down.
CGTTTAATACGAACAGAACATTCTCCATTATAACCATCGCATCAAAATTGTCGGAAATGTAAACATTCTTATCACTCCAGTAGTAACATTATTTCCCTGAAGACAGTGAGATGATTAAAATAAAGATAATGGTGGTGGTGGTGGTGGTGTGGCAGTGGTGGTGGTGTGGCAGTGGTGGTGGTGTGGCAGTGGTGGTGGTGTGGCAGTGGTGGTGGTGTGGCAGTGGTGGTGGTGGTACTGCAGCAGCTGTTTTTTTTTTTCTGTCCTGTTGTCTTGTCCTTACGTCTTTTGCTGTCCTGGTCAATATTTATCTGAAAGGAACATGAAATTAGTAGCAGAATACTAACAGTAATAAAAACAGCAATAATAGTAACAGAAATAACAATAACAGTAACGAATAACAGTAATAGTTTTAAGAGTAATAACACTAGTTTCAATAGGAGAATCGGGAGGCGATTTGTCTGTTGCCACCCCTTGCGGGATTAAGATGCCTGGCTATAGTTTGATACACAGAGAAATAGAATCGAGTAAATGTACAATCGTCATCATAAATTCGCTGCAATCTACTCGTGTGATGCGAATCCTTTTGTCTGGCAACAGTGTAAGGGGACTAGTTGGCACATGGACTTTTATACACTTTGAAGACATGTTTTCAAGAAGTGGTAATAGAGACTGCCGAGAGTACAATATTCTGTATACCGTATTTGGTATAAAAAAAGTGCAAGAGTTGACAGAAGAATGTTTTGGAACGGCGTACGAGCGTAATACTCTGGCATTCCTCACTATAACCGTGTTTAAACCCCCTTTCTTCTCCTGATGTCCCCGCATCTCCCTTCTCCCTCTTACCCCCCACTCACTTTGTTGCCTCTCCACTTTCTCCTCTCCCCACCCTCTCTACCTTCATTCATTTATCTAGAGCACTAACCCGACTGGTGTATCGCAGTTCTTTCTTGACTGTCTACTAAACCAGCCCGTTCTGTTCTCAATTGCTCGCAGTACTTTAATAAAACTAACTGTATCCAAGGCTAATAATAAATATTCCCTCCTGTTCTAGTCCCATTCTCACCCTCCCCGACTCCTTCCCACTCCTTTTATTCCAGTTATCATTCTTTTCTCCACATCTTGTCACTGCCAGCAGCCGCTAGATGCAAAAATGTTTGAGGTCTCGTGCTTGTGATGTATTCCTATTTTTTTATTTATTTATTTCTTTTTTTATTGAGCCTAGCAGTCGGCGGCTATTATTTCTGTAGGCGAAATTAAACAAACATTTATGACCATTCCTCCTACTTGTTTCTCTCTCGTTCCAAGGAAAATGTTTCCATCCTCCTCATATTGTTCACTGATTAATGAAGCAGGATCAGAACCAATAATGCTTCGAATACTGCATCACGTTTGGAGTAAAGAGTGGGAGAAGACAGTGACATGACAAGATACTCTCGAATGTTGAGCTAAAAGGTTAACAGAAATAGACAAGAAATGGAAAAAAGTGCGGTTCATTACGTAGATCTGCGCCGTGGATAAGGTAGACAGGGTGCGGACAGAGGGGAGTGGAAATGAAGGAGCGCAGAGGGGGGGGGGTGACGTGAGAGGTGAGGTGGGGAAGGATGGGTACGAGGGAGAGCGGAAGTTTTATCATTCCACAACATTCTTCTGTCGTCTTTTGCACATTTTTATGCTAATCAGATATAAAGAATATTGCATTCTGGGTGATTTACTGTATAGTACTAATTCTTACAACACGTCTTTAATGTGTATAAAAGCCTGTGTGGCAACTAGTTCCCATACACTGTAGCCAGACAAAACAACCGCATCGCACGAACAGGCTTGCAGCGAATTTGTGCTGACGACTGAACGTTTTACTTTAAGCAATAGAAGGACCTTACCAATTCAGTTCCTTTTACTCCAGCTTGTTTTCTTCAAGTGTCTGACTGTTGCTAGGTTAGGTCAGGTTACGTTGGGTTAAGTTAAATTAGAAGGTTAGGTTAGGTGAGGCTAGGTTTGGTTTGCTTAGGTTCAATTGCTGGGTTAGGTTAGGACTTGGTTAGGTTAAACAGCTTGGCTAGGCTCAGTTAGGATTTGGTTGTTAGGTTAGGTTTAATTGCTAAGTTAGGCTAGGTTAGGTTAAATTGCTTGGTTGGGTTAGGTTTGGTAAGGTTAAATTACAATGTTAGGTTAAATTATTAGGTTAAGTAGTAAGGCATGGAAGTTACAAAAAGGTGACCGGAACGCGTGAGCAAGCGGCTTGTGTGAGTGTGCGCGTGTGCGTGTGCGTGCGCGTGTGCGTGTGCGTGTGCGTGCGCGTGCGCGTGTGTGTGTGTGTGTATGTGTGTGAATTTATAACTATTAAATTCCATATACATGCAGGCAGGCAGGCTTTAGTTGAACAGTAATAATAATAGCAGTTACAATACCATTAGTAATAACAGCACTAGCAACAGTAGTCCGTAGTAATCACAGTAAGAGCGATAACAGCAAGCAATAGGGCATTCTACAACCAGCACTCAGAGCAACACCCTCTCTTGGCAGATGGTCGAAGGGCCGAACATGGGACTGCCGTGACGTTGGCCTTCGACAGATTACGACAGATAGTGATAGTTTTCAGTCACTGATTAAGAGTTGCTACGATGCCTCCAATTCCACCTAGAATAACCACTGTGAAACTCTCAAATAGCCGTACCCAACCAATAGCAACTCTGGCAGTTTATATTTCGGAAAACACGCTAACCCAGCAAGGCACCTCTCATCCTGGCTTAAGTCCATCCATGTTTACTCGTGTGCATATCAGACTGCTTTAAAATAATATTTCATGTTTTTCTTAACATATACTTTACCTTTAATGATGAAAAATGTCCCAGAAAAGAAATAAGGACTCCTTCCTCTACAGCACAGCTCCAGTTCTAATTCACTCGTATTACACTTATTCTCTTGATTTATATTAACCCATATTCGCTCACACACGTATTAAACATTCTAAACTAAGATACTATGAGTTTTTGAATATATTATTTACCCCTAATGAAGAATAATGTACCGCAAAAGCCGACTACATCCTTCCGCCCCTACAGCTCGGTCGATACTGATATTCTCAACAAGCCTTGCATCTCGAATCTCAGATGTCTCTCAATTCGAAAAGTTAAACATAACGCCTAACCTGCAACTCAACCTGGCATTGAAAGAAAACGGAGGACGAAGAAAGAACGTGAAGTTAAGACAGAACGCAAGCTTCAGAGAACGTAAGAGAATATAAGCCTTAGAAAGAATGTAAACAAACGAGAGACGATATGCTGACGAGCTCGTATTTTTAAAAGAGAACATGAGCTTATGAGAGAAGATGGCGTAAGAGACAGAGAAATGATGAAGTAAAAGGAGTGTTGTGTTATTCATGTGGAACAGAAGTTACGTGGAGAGGCAGAGAGACAAATGAAGAAGGAAAGCAGCGTTGTGGTGTTCAACTGGATGAAGATTAACGTGGAGAGAGAGACAAATGAGGAAGTAAATGAGCGTTGTAGTGTTGGTGAGAATGAAGCAGACAAACAAATTAGGAAGTAAAGGAGTGTTGCGGTATTGATGTGAATGTGGTCGAATGTGTTAAGAGAAATACTTTGAGATGGTTTGGCCATGTGGGGAAGATGGAGAACTTGAGACTTACTGGGAGAGTGCATGTGAATGAAAAGTAGGGCGAACAGGGGTAGGTGGAGGACACACACCTCTACCAGCTCCAGTATATGTAAGTGTGTATGCATTTACTGATAGGTATGAATGTATCCATGCATATATGTATGTATATGCGAGTTTCTTCTCTGGCCAATATCATTTTCACTTATGGTGTCGGTTAATAACGGTGCCTGGAAAAAAAAATAAGGCCAGTGTACCACCCAGAAACTCCATGACATTAAAACAGGTCAGTGGGCAGTGACAGGACAGTGATATATACGGGCTGGGGAGAGGGTAGCCTTACACAAGTCCCACAAACAGCAAAAACTGAACATCTCAGTGGAGAGATGCTATTTTGGAGTAACTTTCTCGTGACGGTTGACAGTTTTAGTTAATGGTGTTGGCAGTGTGTGTGTGTGTGTGTGTGTGTGTGTGTGTGTGTGTGTGTGTGTGTGTACTTAAATATCTAACTCTTAATTCCGCGTACAGGCAGCCATTCATCAGTTGGCGGTAGTGTTAGATGTGATGAGTGTGGTGTGTGCTGCTTCGCTGGACCCACAAGCCAGTACGAAGAGACAGGATGCAGGGCCACAGACACCGATCCAACACACTCCTCCAAGGAAGCTTCACCGCGGGAGGACATCTGAGACACGGCCATAGATCTGCTCAGCTAGTTAGCTTGAAATTCATGCCTGGAAGTGGTTTCGTTCAACAGCCAGTCAGTCTAGAAGTCTTCCACCGAGGGGCACCAGGTCACTTTGGTCAACCTCAAGCGGTCAGCCTAGAGTTTTGGGTACACTGTGGTCTTCATGGCGTCCATCATGGCCACGTAGGTGTTGTCCAGCCCGAGCATCCTAGGGGACCCGCGGCTGGCCCTGCGGGGAAATGAGACGACAGAAGGTTAGGAGTGAAATGCAAAAATTTATATGGGAATATGGAGAAGACTAGGACTGAGATGAAAAAATTTAGATTGGGAAAATGAAGAAGATAAGACTGAGATGCAAAAATTTGAATGGGGAAATGAAGAGGAATAAGACGAAGGTGCAAAAATTTATGGGGGAAAGTGAAGACTGTGATAAAGAAATTTATACTATAATAGGATAAAAACTTTCCCTCATACAGGAGCCGGAACTATTCTCACGACAGCCTTGACAATAGTTCCAGTCTTCAGTAAACACACGTATTTATCCGACATTAACCAAACTTGAGAGAAGAGTCGAGGGGCGGTTCATGTGAAACTGTAGGAGAATTCAGAGGAATAGAAAGGTAAAGCCTACGATACAAGCTGGTTATGTATCGGCCGGAACTATTCTCATAGCAGCCGCGAGAATAGTTCCGCCCTTCAACAAGCACATAGTTTTCTCTGATATTAAGAAAATTTGGTACGATGGTCGATGGCTTCCTCATGACGTTTCAGCCCAAGAGCTTAAAGATAAAATCAACAGGGTAATCTCAAAGTTGGCAATGCCTTGTGACCTTCATCTTCGTCTTATGGTTACGAAAAGTATTAAGTTTCGTCCTGAACTTCACCTCAGAACCTCCATGAAATTTCGTTGAAAATGGATAACAACTGATCGTTTTGCAAGGCCGGAACTATTCTCAAGGCAAACGTGCGAATAGATCCGTTTTTGAGAAAACGATTAGATTTTTCCAGTATAAACCATAGGTTGGTACAGTCATCGATTGGCAGTTCATAACAAAATCTATCAAGTTTCAGAGCAACAGCTTAAAGACAAAGCCTACAGTGTAAACTCCTTATATCGGGTCGGATCTATTCTCACGACTGCAGTGAGAATAGTTATAGCATCGAGAAAATGATTAGTTGTTTTTTTTCGATGTGAACGAAATTTACTTCAGTGGTCGAGGGGCAATTCAGTTTATAGACAAAGCCTTCAGTGCAAACTCGTCATATTGGGGCCGGATCTATTCTCACGACTGCCTTGAGAATAGTTTCAGCCTCGAGAAAATTATTAGCTATTCATTTTTTCGATATGACAAAATCTATGATCAATGCCATACCTGAAAGATAAGGCCTACTGGGCAAGTCCTTTATACAAGGGGTGGAACTATTCGCACGGCACAGGTAAAAAAAAGTTCCTTCTATAATAACATAGTTTTCTCCGATTTTAAGAGGCCGATACTCCATTAGACCATTACTTCCATCCCTCAAGGCCTCCTTTGTATATTTCGACGGCACGTAATCATAGACCAGCATACACTTGCCTTAGTAATAATATGGCCATGCTGCGAGATTTAGTAAAGTAACTCGTATAAAATTTTGACGACCCAATCCAGCCATTACCATCCCTCAAACCCTCGCTTATACATTTTAACAGTATACAGTTGCACATCAGAAGCACCTACACCTGCCTGGATACTAATATGGACGTGCTGTGAGATATAGTACAGTTGCACGTGAAAAATCTTGACCATGAAACAGGCCTATGCTCTGTTAGAGTTTATTAGTCTCGTTTATACATTTTGACAGTACTTCATTATCGACCAGCACCTCCTACACCTGGCTGCTTGCTAATAAATCCATGCTGTGAGATTTAGTCCAGTTACTCGTATAAAACCTTAACCACTCAAACAGGTGTATACTTTATTATATAGATGGAGAGTGTTAAGTATTAAGGTGGACAACAAAATATCCATTGCCTGAACTGGAATTTCCCTAATCTTTCTCATGCAACAGTCGTTCATAGAAATTATATGCTGGACAACACGAAACAGTTTTAAGTAACAGACAAAAATCTCAAAAGGAATGAAATAAAGCAATCTCTATAAATTTTCGCGACATTTTGAAATTACTTTGACGTTATTTCAAAACACCAAATGATTTCGTTAGGCGGAAAGAGATCCTGATTGAGGAAGAGTTAAAATCCACCAGAGTCCATTGCTTTGTGATTCGGAATGAACTGGAAGAAATGGGGACTTTCATGATAAACTGAATCATATTAATCTTATTTTGTGGTTAATGGGTACACACCGGACACACACATACACGCACATACATTCACACTCACCCACCGTCCTACCCACACACCAGCCCCCCTCCACACACACACACACACACACACACCCTAACCCACTTCCCTGGCTCAAATAAACGCACCATAGCCTGCTTCGCTATTTCCCCTTACACGAGAAACACACACACACACACACACACACTCACACACATACACACACACACACACTCACACACATACACACACACACACACACACACACAACCTACCTCACTTTCCCGCGTACCATATATGAGAAGAGCAATTGGAGTTTCCACGGAGTTTCAATTTTGTGGTAGAACGCTTGGTCTTAATTACATCACCACCACCGCTGCTGTTACTGCTGTTCCTGTTGCTGCTGTTCCTGTTACGGCCTGTTGCAACCAACCGCTCCCTGTTCTAACCATCCAACCACAGCAACCTATAACCTAAACTGTACGAAGCATTTTTTTCTTATTTTTTGTGGTAGTAGGTGCTTTCTTCTCTCTGTCTGTCTGTCTGTCTGTCTCTCTGTCTCTCTCTCTCTCTCTCTCTCTCTCTCTCTTTCTCTCTCTCCATTGATCAGGGAAACAACAATCTTTTTAGACAGACACGTGAGCAGACCATCATTTCCTTATCACTGATCTAGGAAGCAAAATTACTATAAGGCGAGCTTTTCACTTAACACTTACTGCCATGAGACACCCACCTCACTAGGAAACTTAATTACGTGACATTGTGTTGCTCCTGCCTGTTGCAACCACCTGGCCGTTGCACAAATTAACCAACCACACCTACAAACTTCCGTGCAAGAAATTTTAATAATAGTGCAACAGAGCATCACACTAGCTGGATTTTCATTTCCCTTAACTAAGTTGGCAAGTAACCAACATTATGAAGAAAATCTGCGCAGTGAATCACAAACTTACGAGCAATTTTCTTATTAGTATTCTCTTTGTTTTGGAAGCTCCCTGACACCTCTTCCTTAGCGATTTATTTTTGGATATGGCTGGTCAGTAATATATGTACGCTATTTGTGCTGAGTATGGGGATATTGGAAGGATTTATGCAACACATAAGATTAGAATAAGGTGTAATAAACCAAACAAATCGCTTAAGGATAGGTGTTAGGGAGTTTTCTCAATCGACAGGAGTACAGGCCTTTGTCTTAATGTTTTATTTTCGCCAGAATGAGGTGGTAAGGATAGTGCGAAGCCTTCCTACGCCTCTTCGTAATGAAAGCATATACCGTAACTGCAATTGCAAAAAGAAATTTCACCCTCTCTCTCCCACCCACCACCTCTCTCTCTCTCTCCCCCTCTCTCTCTCTTTCTCTCTCTGTTCCACCCTCCCCACCCACCTCACCTTCCCCGTTTCCACTCACCCCTGCTTTTTTTTTTCCCCTCCCTCCCTCCTCCACAACTTCTGGAGAAAGTTCTTAATTAAACCACTGCCACACCCATACTGGCAAACCTACCACTTCTACCTTCGCAAAGTGTAATACCCGAGTCCTGAGAAAGAAAACCCTCAGCGATCCTAGCCAATCATAGCTCATTTGTCTCCACTCACTCGACTCGCCCCCCCCCCCGCACATAAAAGTCTCTGCCTGTCTGTCTGTCTGTCTGTCTCCTCTCTTCTTATTTTTCTTCTTTTCCTTCTTCTTTACCTCACTTCCTCCTCACATTAAGTTCTATGAGTTACACCTTTCCACTGCAAACGTCTTTCCTTGTACAACGCCCGTCTTTAAAAAAATAATAATAAAATAAAACAAATCTACCCTTCCCTATCAAACACCCCATCTTAACTTAGTCTGTCCCGCCCAGCCGACCCATTCCTTTCCGCCTATGCAGCTTTTTCACGTTCATTTTTATTTTTCTTGGTACGTTTTATTTACCACTTAATGGTCTCACTAGGTATTGGAAGTAAACGCCTTCACCTGGTGACACCAATATAATCGACCGACGCCACTGCCCAGGTAAACACAAACCCCTCAACTCACTCTCGATCTCTGAAATGAAGGATCGTTGAGTGCAATTTCCAAAAAAGCCAAACAGAAGGTGTTATTTGTGTTGAAAAGACAAAACCTTGTTGCTCTCAGCAATCGTCGGAAAATACTATCATGCACCCTTAGACCGTTACTTCTTGTGCAGCCGGCTGTTACGCTAATCTGCCTTATAAAAAATCGTTTCCTCGATTTACGGAAAAACTATTGGGAATTACGGGTTGTCTATGAAGTGAAAATAATTGGGGATTTTTATGAGATTTCCAACTTGGTGTCTATCTTTCTTGTAACCTCAAAATTGGCTGAAATATCCAAAAAAGTTCGTTACTCTACTACAGAGTTTTCCTCCTGACCCCTGCCCCCATTTCTTGCTGATGCGATAAATCTTTCGCTCGGGTACACATATAGGGGGTCCAAACTGTGACTAAATTTTCTCGCTCGCTCGAATAATAATAATAATAACAATAATAACAACAACAATAATAATAATGATCATGGTAATATTAACAATGATAATAATAATAAAAATAATAGGAGTAATAATAATAATAATAATAATAATAATAATAATAATAATAATAATAAAAATAACAAAAACTAAATCAAAAGGTCTGTTAATCATGTGGTAGTCTGTTGGTTGGAATGCCGCAGTTGGAGTTATAGTCTTGCTTAAGTTCGAATCCTAAATAGGTGAGTGGAGGGTGTTCAATCATGCAGTGCCAACAACGGAAGCTGCCTAATTGTCTACCCTATACTGGATTACGGTGGACTAGCTTCGAGCCTTCCTCTCTTCTTCCCTCTAAAATTAACGCCCTGCACGACACAGGTAAACAGCTGACAAACACACTTAATCTAAAAAAAAAACTGTACAAGACCTACTTCAAAGCGATTGTATTTAAAGCAACAAGAGTCCCTAACAGTAAAGGAATGAATTAAGGCTTCATCCTGCCTTTCCGGTTTCAGAAAGCTTCCAATAAACTGAAGTAAAACATCTGGAGGCAGTCTCCCCCCATCCCAAAAAAAGAAAAGAAAAAAAAGAAAAAGAAAAAGGAAAAAGTCTTCTCTTCACGGCATGAGAATATCCGTCAGGTAACAAAATTTCCCCCTTATTCAGACTAACTCTAAGTGATTGTTTTTCAACGATGTAGTTTCGTTCTAATACTGAAGAAGGTAATCAAGGCTATGTCTTACCCAAACAGTTTAAAAACTTTCTTCTAAGGTAACAAAATCGTCTAGAGGAGGCAAAAATATACTGGATAAAGAAAAGAAGGAAGAAAGTCCTCCAGCCGAGCGAGGTAAGAAGGCGGTACTTTACTTTCCGGAAAGTTGCAGGTAAAAAATGAAACTTCCCGCTGTCGAGACAAAACCAAACTTGAGACTTTTAGACGAGAAAAGAACAAGCCAAAAGTTTAATTAAAGTTTCTAAACACCCTCCACATAGGACAAAAACAAACATCCTGCCACTTTTCGCTCTACTGTAGGCCCGGGCTGAATTCATAAAAAGGTCTTGTGAGTAGGATGAAGACGCTAGGATATTTAGCTGATTAGACCTATTTAGATATTTCAGTAGACTGAAATATTATATCTGTGCTACAACCAGATAATTTCAACAATATTAGGAGAGCACCCTAGCCCTGATGGGGTTAGTGAATAAATGCAACACCGATTGTTAGAAAAATCTGCCTTAACTATATTCGTCGACAAGAAATTTGTCTCTTAAGCCCGGCCCCTCCTTACCCACCACCCGTTGAGTGTTTGAGAAGGGGCGGGGCCACGAATCCAGGAAGGGCGAGGACCTTAAGAGACAAGTTACGAGAAGCACCTTTATTCCTTTATTTTTGTTGCCACCAGATGGTGTTATTGACTTTACTGAGGCATCTCTCGTAAGGAAAGATTTAAAATTAGGTTCATTCAACCTTCATTACGATGACACTACTTTGCTCTTGCTAACACTAAGCTATTTTATTGATCTTGTGAAGGAGTTCGTAGTGAAGGTCAGTAATCGCTTTCAACCTCTTCAGCATGTCTACTCTTTTTTTTTTTTTTTTTTTATTTCTACCAACAGATAATTTTTATTTTTGGAAGGACTTTTCAATGTGAGTGAGTTACGAGAATTCTCTATTGATCGGTCTAGTATTGTGACCTATATTAAATGTTGTCCAAGCTACCACTAGACTGTTGTATTCATTGTGGAAGAGACATCCTACTGACGAGGGGCCAAAAAGATGAAATCTGGCATACACAAAGCAAATTAACTCAGTCTTATGCTAACATATTCAACTTACACGCATCCTCCTCTTCCTCCTCCTCCTCATCATCATCATCATAAATCACCATATTCCCATTGCTATACGAGGAATTAGTACGATGTGTAACTTGCATGAATACTTAACATACAGACTAGCGAACTCCAGCAAGAGTACCCTGCGAACATAGATCGTCCCTCAGTTCATTCAAGATTTAGTTCTAACATTAATTTTCGTCTTCATTCCAATTAAAATACCACACGATTATACTTCACATCCTCACTCTTAGGTGAATATTAGCATACAGAGTTTCTGAAGATGGAACAGGCTATGAGAGTTGTCCCGACGGTGAGAGAGTTTACACTTACTCTGATTATGACTACCAATAGCTAAATATAAATGCCTGACGTTAGCTGGAATTAAATGTCACAGAAAACAAAACTGTGATGTGTTAAGTCTTGCAGTGCTTCATTCTAAACGGACCCGCCTCAACTTAGTCAAACTTACCTCTTTCAAGCTTAACCCACTGTAGTCAGATCTAACTTACTTCAACCCCAACCAGCTCCCATTTAGACTAGCTTAAGAATGACCAGACAAAACTCGTGACTACTCGTAAACTAGCCACCTTTAGTCTAATCTAATTTACTTCGGTCAAGCCTATTCAACTTCTTCCCTCGCCCTCGTCCTCTCTCATCCTGTCTGTCTGTGTCTGTCTGTCTGTCTGTCTGTCTTTGTGCTTGGAAAATGGCCGAATAATCCATTTGGCGGTGCTAAGGGGAGTGACAGTGGATGTTTACTGACTGACAGGAGCTTCTGGGTGTGACGCCACGGGTACCATTTCATCCCAGTGGTTGAGCAGGACATCTGGAAAAGCTAAATGGACTGAATTCGGCATTTTCCAATAGTTAATGATTTACTGGGAGGAGACTGTACAGGAAACACTCTGTACTGGGTAGGTGAGAGGGTAGATCAGCAAACTGGTGCTCATGGACTGGGTGAGAACGTGGGTGGTGGGTATTAGTGGGCTTGTAGGGTGGTTTTTACTGAGTTTTAAACCAGACAGCGTCGATCTTGCTACTTCTGTATAAATATTGCAACTGTCCCAAGTCTCACTCACTTTGTTTTCCCCATGCCATGAAAATACATGAAAGTGCTCGTGACATTTCCAAGGGGTTTTTATTATCATTTGCTGAGAGAGAGAGAGAGAGAGAGAGAGAGAGAGAGAGAGAGAGAGAGAAATCAGCATACACTAAACTAACGCGATGTCTATACTCAGGCTCCTGTTATTCAATATCAGCTGAAAGAAATCGTCTGGCGTCAGCAGGAGGACAGCACTAGAGATGTTCCAAGGAGAGAGAGTGAATGAAACAAGTATTAAAACAAGTATTAAAATCCAGAGGCTCCTTTGATACAGTCCCAGGTGAATAAAATTATCTGAGAGTATGTAAGTGCCATATGAGGTTTGTACTGGCCTTAATATACAAAATAAATCGCTGAAGAGGAAGTGCAACGGAGTGTCCCATGTTGACTAGAATTCTGCTCAACAGACGAAAAAAAATAACTATATCTTTTTTGCTCTAACTTGGCCTAAAATTGTCACCTCTCGATCTTAAAATGCCAAGTTTTATCGATAGTTTGACATTATGTTGCCAGTCACGAAGAAGTGCTATGGAGGGGACATTGAGCCATAGTACTGTCTAGATCTGTCACTGAGCTACGTGAAATATGCAGTAAAAAGGGGAACCAAATCTAGGTCAAATTAGCGTAAAGCGACCATAGATTAATTTGACGACTGAAAAAGAGTAAGAATTCGGTAATTTTTCATCCTTCTCAGTGTTTGTCTTCCCTCAGAACGGCCTTATTTCTCTTCCAGCGTCGCCTATTCCACAGTACACGAGGCTATGAGAGAGAGTAGAGGCAGCCCAGCACAAACCGAATGACTTCCTTTGATGCAGCTTCATTTGTCGGCCCCCAGAGGTATACAATGACATCTGTGGAGTTTGATGTGGGGCTGACAACTCTCTGAAGGGTTGTGTGTGTGTGTGTGTGTGTGTGGTGTATTTAGTAGTGGTGTGTGTCTGAGTGTTTTATTTATTAATGGTGTATGTCTGTGTGTTAGTGATATGTATGTGTATGTGTGTGTCTGTGTACCAGAGATTCATGATGTGTGTCTGCATGCTAGTGAGTTGTGTTACTGAACTCTGTCGATTAGTGCTGTGCGTCTGTGTATTAGTGAGTGCTGATGTTACTGCGAGCTCTTTGAAACTGTAATGTGTATTAGTGTGATTTCAGTAAGTGTTAGGGTGTTGTGTGTGTATGAAGACATGGTGGTGTGCATCAGCGTATTCATGAGCTTTAGAAAGTGTAGGTGTAGGATATAGTGTGTATTTCTAGAGGGATAATGCTGTGTGTGTGTGTGTTAGTGTGGTCTGTTTAGGCGTTGACGTGTAGTGTCTCTCTCCTAATGAATAGTGATCTACGTCGGTGTGGTAGAGTGGTCTGTGTAGGTGCAGAGGTGTCACGTCTCTATCTTAGGGTATACTGGTCTGCGTCGGTGTTTTAGTGTCGTCTGTGTAGGTGCAAAGGTGTAGTGGACTTCATCTGTGTGTTAGCGTGATCTGTGTAGGTGTAGAGAGATTGTGTCTCTTTTTCGGTATAACGTATGATGCGTATGTGTATGTCAGTTAAGTCTAAGGGCGGTATTCTATTACGGTTAGGAAGCTTAGTAACACCTCTTCCTTATCGATTAATTTCTGATTCTACTCCGTTACTACAGTATATTCTTGCGTGTTATTCGTCCAATCTACGCAGATATTGTAAAGACATAAGAAGCAAACCAGGAGATATTAATGAGTTGATGTTAGGGAGTCTCCTTACCCGACGAGTATACGGACCTAAATACTATAGGTGCAAAGGGAATGAGGTACTGCGAGTCTTCGATGCCAGTAACATTATATCGCTCATTGTTTTCCAAGTGGTACCCAGCTCTGTGACGATGCGGTATTTTTCTGTGTCTGTGTTACTTATCCCTCTGTTCCTGGCGCCTTTGAGAGACAAGAGGGTACTGCTGGCCCGAGCTGACGAAGGATACTGGGATGCTGAGAGAATTTGTACAGGTAGGAAAAGAAGATTATTTAAAATTTTGCGCATATTTTTTGTGTGAATAATTTCTGGTTACTTTTGCTTTACTTTCATTTTCGACGCCTAACGAATGAGAGAGAGAGAGAGAGAGAGAGAGAGAGAGAGAGAGAGAGAGAGAGAGAGAGAGAGAGAGAGAGAGAGAGAGAGAGAGAGAGAGAGCGTGAAACAACACACCCCAGCACCATCACCCATGTTAATCCAAAAAACATGCTGAAAAAAACTCATTTACCACTCGTCGGGCGAACGCTTAAAAAAAAAAAAATTTATTATCAAATCACGTAATTTGTAATCAGGTCGCCCTGGATGTTATCATGGACGAAACATTTTGGCAATTACGCATAGATTATCCTGGTGATTTAGCGAACAAAGTATAATATTATGGAAGGCGTTTTTTGGGTCGAGGGATGGCTATATAATCTTTGTCGTGTTTATGTTTTGCCGTCAGGGTTATAATAAAAGCAGGCTGTGTGTGGAATATAGAAGGTTAGAGTATGGGTATCACTGAGGCTACTGAAATTAACAGCGCGCATGAGAAAGCTAGTTATAAAAAAACAGTATATATTAACAAATTAACGAGTGTGTGGGAGAGCAAATTGGAAGTTAATGAGGAAATGGAATGAACAAGGAATGAAATGGTTGGATAAAATATGCATGAAGCAGTGAATGACAATGTTGTGGCACCTCCCTTTTAATTTAATATTCCAGGAAATAACTCAACGCTGGTAGGGCTATGTGACGTGCATCTGTTTTAAAAAATGAAAAAAATAAAATACGAAATCGTCTTGCTTATGAATCTGATTGACAAGATTGATGGACTACTGAAGGTTTAGTACAAAAATAATCTTTTGAAGTGAATTGGCTTTGAAACATTATGTGAAGCACTATGAGATGGTTCAGTCATGTCTATGAATGGCGAGTGAGAGACTGACTAAGAGTGTATGCAGCAGTGAAACGTGCACGATGCTTAAGGGACATAAATTAAGAGTGAAAACTGTTGAAACATATTACTTCAGAAGTACCTATGTAGTGACAAGGAAGGATTTATGAAAAAATAAGGTAATTATTGTCTTCACACCTTAACCTGGCCTAATACTGTCCTCTCTCTATCTTGAATACTGAGTCAGAGGAAGAGTTTAACACTAGAATATGATGCTGGTCGCAGAGAAATGCTATGGTAAATTTGTTGAGCAACGTATTTCTTATTCTGCAACTGTGGTACTTGAAATATCCCGCAAAAGGACAAAAATCTGGCCAAGGAACGAACACACACACACACACACACACACACACACACACACACACACACACA
>JAGKTI010020418.1:3262-16342 GCA_018397915.1 Birgus latro | reverse complement strand
ACCCTTCCATCATCATTCTTCACACACTGCTCACCTACAATGTCCCGATTATCCCCCTTCACCTGATTTGCCACCCTAAAAATCATATTTTTCCTTCCTTCATGGTTTAGATTATCAAGTAAAAGTTTCTGTGACTCAGACTTCGCCCTGTATACCTCTCTTCTAGCCCTGCGCTTAGCAGCCAAGTACTCCTCCCTGTTACCACCATTCTTCCATTCCCGGAAAAGCCTTCTTTTCTCCTTAACTGCAGCTTCTACACCCTCATCCCACCACCAAGTTACTTTATGTCTTGGTGGGCCTCTTGTCCAACCGCATATTGTATCGGTAACTCTCAAGAGGTTGTTCTTAAGGGCTCTATACTGTTCATTAATGCCTCTATCTACGGCTTCCTGTTCAGCCACCACTCACTATAAAAGGCATCCCTTACTGATTGGTTTCCCAGCTTCCATATTTTCCTCCTAGGTACAATGTCCTCCTCCTCATCACTCGTTCCTTAAGCACCATGTCACAAATCAACAGTTTGTGCTGCTGCACACACTTCTCGCTTCCTATAACTTTAACATCCCTCACTAATCTATCAACTCTCCTGACCAGAAAATAATCTATCTGACTACTATTTCCCCCGGACTCATACGTAATCAACCGGCTGATTCTTTTCCTAAAATGTGTGTTGCACACAATCATGTCCATAACCTCCCCAAACTCGAGTATTCTTTCCCCTTCCGCATTCCTCACACAATACGCACATCCTCCATGGACTCCTTCATAACCTTGAGCTGCTTCACCCACATGACCATTTAAATCTCCTCCAAGAACCACTACCTCATGATCACCCATACCACTCACTACACGTATTAAATCATCCCAAAATCTATCCTTCTCTGCGTCATCCAATCCCACCTGTGGAGCATATGCCGATATAACTGAAACCAACCTCTGCCTGACCATAATTTTCACTACTAATATCCTATCACTTACTCTCATAACATTCATGACATATTCCAGCCATTTCTCTGCAACCAACACACCCACACTCCCATATCCGTCAGTTCCCCCCTGCCAAAACAACTTATAGTAGCAATCCTTCCCAACAATCTTTCTGGCTGATCCACCCCTGTACCGGACTTCCTGTAAACATGCCACATCCACCCACCTCCTACTGAATGCCTCAATGACTTCCCCTGCTCTTCCTCTCAAACTTCCCACATTCCACGAACCCACCCTAAACCCCCTTGGTGATTTGCTGTCCTCAGGCTTGCTTTGGTGCTTGTTTTTGTAGTTCATAGTCGGTAAGATAAAGGGGGGTAAACATTCCAAAGGCCCGACCCAATGCACAGACCCAGGTCCAGGCAATGGATCTGGGACCCCTAGCCCACCAGCTTACCAGTGGCTGTGGTATTGGCCTCGGGGCACCCTGCCAGGACAGCTGCAGGGACACCCTCCAAGCGCGGCTTGGCACTGCAACTGCCCCGCCATTATACACCCAATGATAGGGCAGCCTCCAGGGGCGCTACTCCCAGGTTCGGGCCCCTCTCTATTGAGCGGAAGCGGCAGCCTGGGAACCGCAATGCCCTGTACCCTCTAACACAGGTTCGAGCCCCATCTCGCTCCGGACCCATGATCTATGCCGGCGGAACCCCTGTCAAGCCTCCCCCCAAAGTCCGCCACTAGGTAGCGGGGGCAAAGTTTTCTGGCCGCATGCCCTTGCTGGCGTCAACCCCTGTAATGTAGTGGGATACGTTGTGTAATATGTAAAGTGCATGTGGTGTAGTGCATAGGATAGTTAGAGGAAATGTTTAGGAGAGTATGCTGGTCTACTCTCCATGTTACTGTCACACTGAAAAGGTCAGCAAAGGGGGATGGTTAGGTAACTAGTGGAACAGGAGCTCCAGCTCTCCCTATCACCAGTATTCCCCTCGGGAGTACTACCCTGTTCGGCCCGTGCTACAGCCTCCTCCTGATTCGGTCTTTATAAACTCTTGTCTAGCTAAATGAAGAGCGTTCAAGTTGTCTCTCACCATTTTTGATGGTGATGAAGGTTCCAAGGCTGGAGGATCATTTGCGTACACATTAGGCAGACCAGGGTTTTGAGCAAAAACAAGTTGGTTAGGAGAAAAGCCTGAGTAGTTGGTGAGAGCATTTCTTGCCGATACTGCCCATGCCAAGGCCACATCCAATTCACACTGGCTATCTGCCATTATCTTCCTAACAATGTCACCAATGACTGCATTTTGACGCTCACAGACTCCGTTGCTCCAAGGACTCTCTGCAGACGTTGTCATGATCTTGATATTGAAGGCCTCTCCCAATGCTCGCATTTCCGCATTATTGAATTCACAGCCATTGTCTCTAAGAATTTTTCTAGGTGTGCCAAACACAACAATCCAGCTCCGAAATATTCCTTTGATAATGGTGGGCGCACACTTATCTGCGATTACTATCGCATTACAATACCTGGTCGCCAAATCAACAAGGACTAAGAAATAATGCCTTCCCCAAGCTTTTAAATCCATGGCTATGGCTTCGTTAAACTTAGATGCCATGGGCAAACTGACTACGGGTCGGGGCTTGGCTTTCTTAAATCTGCAACAGACTGTACAATCATCAGATACAGCCTTGACAGTCTGTTCCAGTTTTGAACTTTTAATTCCCGCATCTGTGATCAGTTTAATTAGTTTTGCCGATGTTGGGTATCCAAATTGCCTGTGAAGCTTCAAAGCGTTTTTTTCTACATCACCCCCTCGAGTTGCCAACATGATTGTTTCACAGAATTTACGATCTAGTCATAAGGATTTTGGAAGTAAGTAATGGCCTGAAGATGAGGACTTTAAATCAGTGATAGTTCCACAAATTTTGACCTGGTCAGTTCCAAGGTTAATCAACATTTTTGCTTTTTTCAAGGAACGTCTACTCAACAGCAAGGGAATATTGCAGTCCACAACATCAGTCATGATGGTAGCACGCATGTTTCCAATGTAGCAGGGCAGAGTAACACGTATGAGGGAAGAAACTGTGACACCATCAGCAAAAGTAAACATTGAGGATGACGCTTCTTCTCTTACAGCATCACGTTCATAATCAGTGAGCTCACTTAGATAGCAATTGATCCATTCGACTCCACATACAGTTGTAGAAGAATACCCTGTGTCTAGAAGAGCACATCCCTGAGATTCTTCTACTAGAGTCTGTGACTTACCTCTACTAGCAGCATCATCCGCATAGCCCATAAACAACGACAGATGCACTGTTTCAGAATTCTCTTCTCGACTGCCGTCGTTTTCGTATGCATCCGGACATTCACGTGCCCAATGAAATCTAGAATCACATACGAAACACCTCGATACCTTTCCGTCAGGCCCAAGTGGGTTCTGCCTCCTGCCAGTGGATGAGCGTTGGGGAATTCTAGCAGATACAGTTGAACATCGGCCACTACCCCGACGTCGATCACGTATTGCACCACCCCGCAACATTCTCCGTCCTCGTCGAGTACCTCTAGCATAAAGCGTTTCGTCACCCTCAACTTCGTCACTCCAAAATACTGGTTCATCTTTCACCTCCCGGGCGGACACCGATGCCTTGTTCTGCCTGCCAATTTCACCAGCAAAAATACGATTCAGGGCAGATTTCATATTTTCGTATGTCACCTCAGTTATCGTGGACATCACTAGTTGTCGTTCACTGTCTGAGAGTTTGCATGCAGCTAAGAGCATAAAAGCCATCACAGAATTTGGCAGTTCCATGTCCTGCTTGGTAAATTTGAAGTAAACATGCTCAAATTCTGTCACGAACTCCCGAATGTTCATATCACTGGCTCTTCTGAAGTTATAAAGCTCATAAAACGCTGCACACTGTCGACGTCCTTTGTCCACGAGAAATAAACCATCTAATTTTTTCAGCAGGGTCTGAACACCATCCTTCTGCTTTAGAACATCTGTTTCAATCGGCGAAGATGCCACCCTCGCTCTCCCAGACAATGACAGATGAATAGCTAAATCTTGTTTTTCTGCTGCTAGGTCCGTTAGTTCACACCAAATGCCAATGTCTTTTTTCCAGCTCTCATATGTAGAATCATTTTCCAGTTTTGGAGGCCACTTGGTTGAACACGACGCCATTCTCGAACCACACTCTGCTACCAGTGTTGGAACTAGGCAAACCACACTCACCAGCGTCACGACATGAACTGCCAAGGCTTCCGGTTGCATACCACAGGAACCTTCCGACGTCATCACTCGTGACTTAGCAGATGTGTGCGTGCGCACACACACTAACAAAAAGGAGATGGCAAATGTAATGAACATTTTGAAGGAAGTATCAGAGGAAATCTGTAGGAAAGACATGGAGGAACACAAAAGGCTAGGGAAATACGAGATAAATGAATCAAGGCCTCTGAAAGTAACCTTCTAGAGTGTAAACACTGTGGAGAAAATACTGAAAAATGCAAACAAACTTATTGAAAAAGAGGATTTAAAAAATGTATGGATAAAAAAATGCCTAACTCAAGAGGAACTGGGATTACTGAAAGAGAAGAGGGAGGAGGCAAAAATAAAGAACGAGGGAAGATCTGAGAAAGAGAAGAACGCATTTTTTTACAAAGTAATTGGATTGCAGGTACGAAAGTGGTACATAAACAGGAGGGAATAAAAATGAGGAAGGTAGTAGACCCAAGTCATGACAAGTATGTAAACAAGATGAGTAAGTTGATGTACTTAAATGTAGATGGAATGGTATCTAAATTACTAGAGATGAATGATTATATTAAAGAGAAGGAACCGCATATTGTTTGCCTACCTGAAACAAAAGTAACATCAAGTATATGAAATGACACCCTAAACCTAGAGGAGTACAATATATGGAGAAGAGATAGGAGCTTAAAAAAAGCAGGAGGAATTATAATATTAACAAAGAAAAATCTGCAGGTCAAAGAAATAGAACTAGATATACCCTCACAGGTAGAACAAATTGCAGTAGAGATTAGTACATCTGAAGTTAATTGTGGCAAATTTATACATGCCACCTAAATCAAACATTTTGGAAAAAGACGAATATGAAGAACTGGCAGAGAGTACAAATCAAAGTTTAAGAGCATTACTACATAGAATGGAAGAGAAATAATAAAGAATTATACTATCAGGAGATTTCAGTACAAATATAAATTGAATATTCTAGAAATAAAAAGCCAGGAAAGCTGTTGGGACCAAAAGCTCCTGGGCCTTGTGCAGGAGTTTTTCCTAAAGCAACGTGTAAAAGAAAGCACCAGAAAAAGAGGACTTTATGTAGCATCGGTACTAGATCTTATATTTACTAGGTAAGAAAATGATATTGACAGTATTATGTATCACCTTCCATTCGGCAAAAGCGACCATGCAGTATTAAATTGCAACTTCAGGATTGCATATGACATAGTTAACAGTAATGAAAGTTACAAAAAGAGCCTTAACTACAAAAAGGGCAATTATCATGACTTAAAGAAATACTTAGAAATAGATTGGGAAAAGGAGCATAGAGGACAAGATTTAAATGTTATATATAGAAAATTATGTGAACTTTGTGACATATCAGTCCAAAATTACATCCCTCAGCACTAAGAAACAGAAATGAAAATAAATAAATGGTTTAATAAAGAATGTAAAAAATCAAAAGAAAAAAGAGACTTGTTGTAGAATAGATACAGAAGACACAGTAGTGAGAGAGCATATAACAACTATAAACAGGCAAGAAATGAATACTCAAGAATAAGGAGAGAAGCCCTAAAACAGTTTGAGGAGGACATCGTAAGCAAAAGTAGTGATCAACCGAAGCTGTTTTACAGCTACATCCGAAGCAAAACCAAAGTAAAAGATAACATACAATCCATTACGGATGAAGGGATCATATATACAGAAGAGAAAGATGTTTGCGAAGTACTAAATAAGAATTTCCAACAGTTTTTACAGAAGAAAATAATTTTTGAGAGGGATGATATGGAACATGTATGCCCAAACATATTACCAGATATACAAATATCAGAAAAAGAAATACAGGAAGAGTTAAGCAAATTAGACAAAGGAAAAACAAATGGTCCAGACAAAATTTCATGTTGGGTGCTACATGAATATGCAAAGGAATTTAAGTAGACCATTATCATTAATATTCAAGGAATCTTTGGGTCAAGGTAAACTACCAGAAATTTGGAAGAAAGCAAACATTGTCCCCTTATTCAAGAAAGGGAATAGTCAAAATCGACTGAACTACCAACCAGTATCACTAACCAGTGTTGTAAGTAAGGTACTGGAAAAGCTAATAAGAAAAGTTTGGGTAAACCATCTAGAACACAATATGATAACAGAAAGGCAATTTGGTTTCAGAAAGGGAAAATCATGTGTTACTAATTTATTAAGCTGCTATGACAGAGTTGCAGAAACATTACAGAAAAGAGAAGGATGGGTGTTGACAGTATCTATCTAGATTTCAAGAAAGCATTCAACAGAGTACCACATCAAAGACTCTTATGGAAACTGTACCATCAAGGAGGAATCCGAGGCAAACTGTACTGTTGAATACAAGATGTTCTCAGAAAAAGGGAAATGAGAGCAGTACTAAGGGGAAATCACTCATCATGGAGGGAAGTGACTAGTGGAGTTCCACAGGGCTCAGTGCTGGCATCAAATATGTTTTTAGTATATATAGATGACAGATAATAATATTGGAAATGAAAGCTATTTAAATATGTTTGCCGATGATGCAAAAATACAAAGGAGAATTACTATCATTGACTCCTTAGTAGAAAAGTTTCTAGAGAAGGGCAAGAAGTTGTATGCAGCCTTCATGGATCTGGAGAAAGCATATGACAGGGTGGATAGACAAGGTTTGTGGAAGGTATTAAGAATATATGGAGTGGATGGGAAGTTGTTGAAGGCAGTGAAGAGTATGTATGAGGGTGCTAAGGCTGCAGTGCATGTGGATGGCAAACTGAGTGAATCTTTCCATTTGAAGGTTGGATTGAAACAAGGATGTGTCATGTCTCCATGGTTGTTCAATCTGTATATGGATGGGGTTATAAAAGAGATACAAGGTCAGGCAGTGGATGTTTGAGTGGCCCTAGTGAGAGAGGGCAGTGTGTGGAAACTCCCTGTACTGTTGTTTGCAGATGATACTGTGTTGTTGAGTGAAGACGAAGGGGAGCTGCAAGGCTTGGTAGATGAGTTTGGGAGAGTGTGTAAGAAACGGAATCTAAAGGTGAATGTGGGGAAGAGTAAAGTGATGGTCTTCGAGAGAAGTGAAGCCAGTGAGTGTACAGTGAGATTGGATGGGAAGGATATGGAGAATGTGAGTGAATTTAAGTACTTGGGCAGTGTGATGAGTAAGGATGGTAGTCTGGAGGGCGAAGTGCTCGAAAGGGTGCAGCAGGGAAGGAAGGTTGCTGGTTCGTTGAAAGCAGTGATAAGAAACAGGGAGGTGAGCATGGAAGTGAAAAAGTTGTTACATGACAGTATTGTGATACCAACTCTGACATATGGAAGTGAAGCTTGGACCCTGTTGGAAGGACAGAAGTCAAGAGTGAGAGCAGTGGAAATGAGTTATTTGAGAGGAGCATGTGGAGTCACATGGAGAGACAGACTAACAAATGAGGAAGTGAAGGAGCGTTGTGGTGTGGTTGAGGATGTGATGGGAAGCGTTAGGAGAAACACGTTAAGGTGGTTTGGGCATGTGGAGAGGATGGAGAGTGAAAGATTGACGAGGAGAGTGTATGTGAGTGAGGTGGAGGGGGCGAGAGGGAGGGGGAGGCCGAGGATGAGATGGAGGGATGGAGTGGAGAGGTATATGAGAGAGGGGTGTGTGAGTTGGGAGCGTGGTAGTGAAATGGCAGGGGACAGAGTGACATGGAGGCGATTTGTTTGTGGCCACCCCGTTCGGGATTGAGGCGTCTGGCAATAGATAGATAGATAGACTCTTGTAAAGAGCTACAAGAAGAATTAAATAACCTTCATGAATGGAGTAATACATGGCAAATGGAATTCAATGTGGACAAGTGTCATGTAGTCAAGTTTGGTAAAATTGGGAAAAGACCAGATTGGGATTATAAATTCGGAAATAAAACCATACACACATCAGAAGGAGAGTAGGACTTAGGTGTGGTTATCAATAACAAACTGACTCCGGCAGACCACATAAATGAAAAGGTACGGAACATGTATACGCTGCTTGCAAATATGAGAATAGCATTCACATACATCAGTGAAGACATGCTGAGGAAGATAACAACATCTTTCATTAGACCAACCCTGGAGTATTCATCAGTAGTCTGGAATCCTCATCTCTAGAAACACATAGATAAGATTGAAAAAGTTCAAAGGGCTGCTACAAGATGGATACCAAGCTTAAGGGATCTAAGCTATGAAGAAAGATTAGAAAAATTGAATCTGCCAACACTACAGGAGAGAAGAAAAAGAGGAGACATGATTATGCTATATAAATGCATATCAGGAAAAGAGAAAATAGACATAAATGAATATATAGCCTAAGGGGAAGTATCAGTAAGAGGTCACTGCAAAAACTGCATAAAAAGAGAGGTGATTAAGATGTAAGGAAATTTAATTTCCCAAATAGGGCAATTGATCAGTGGAATGCACTAACAAATAAAATAGTATGTGTCAAAACAGTTCATAAATTTAAGGAGATGTATGACAAAAATTGCTTAAGACACAGGACAATATGAGCTTGACTCATTCTTGTAAAGATACAATTAGGTAAGAACACACATAAACACACTATAAGAAACTGCTTGTATGTGTGTGTGTGTGTATGTATGTGTATCTGTTTGTGTGTGTGTATGTGTATCTGTGTGTGTGTGTGTGTGTGTGTGTGTGTATTCTTTTTGTCAGAGAATATTGGAGAAGTTTTTTATGCATTTTTGCTCTGTCTCTCCCTCATCAGATTTCTCCAGGTAGTACCTCTGGCAGATCTATAGGGAGCAGTTCAATGACCAGTTTGAAAGGTAAGTTTTTTGTTTTTGTTTTTTATTCCTAAGATATTTCCTGTGGGTCATAGGAGGCAGTTAACCTGTAAGTTTCTGCTATCTTGTTTGTTTTTTCATTGAGGGAGCAATTTGCAGGCCCCTGGGTTTTATTTAAAAAAAAAAAAAAATCAGTGATGTATTCTTTTTCATTTATGCTCCATGTAGACAGTTTGGTTTAATTTCAAGAGAGACTTTTTGAGGCTTCTTGTGGGGGTTTGATATGGGTTTCATCAGTTAACCCTTTGAGCCCAGGATGTCTTTTTACTTGTATTTTACCACCTCCTTGCTGTTTTATCATTCTTAGGATTTACTCTTAAAACTGGACGGATTAAAGGTAGCTTTAGGAATCCTTTCAAAATATGAGAGGCTTTTTCCTAAGTTCAATGAAGATGTCTGATAACAGCAAGAAAAACTAAAAATTACATCACCCAGATTCCATCGGTCAATAATAGTTGGGTAGGAGACACTTCATCGCCACTCTTCTTCAGCAGGAGCCACACGGTGATCATGGACGCTTTATTGAGTGCTGGAAGGTATAGGCAAGCTGACTTTATGATGGTTACTTGTAAACAGTTGTTAAAAGATTGGAAATGGTTAAATTGTATATCATGTTTTGAAAAACAGACAGCACAAAGGTGAAAAGGCCAAACTATTGTTCACATCATGTGTTTCAATAATCATGTAAAAAACTGAGGGTTTGCCTTACCTGTTTTGATCACAGATTTAATAATATGGTCTTTGGATCTTGCTCATTATTGTAAAGCAGGCTGTACCCCATGTCACTCCAGTGTAGCATGAGCCACAGGATTTGTAGCTACAGTATTGTACCAAATTCTTTGAACTACAGTAGAAGTTGCTGAGTGCTTTGTAGCCCCAAAGGTAATGTCAGTTTTTTTCATTTCTGAAGGCTCCAGCATGCTTATATGGATCTGCCTTGGTCACCTGACCATACAGCATTACACTCCTAACACCATACAAAGATCACTTAGTACGTGGAAGAGCCCTCTCAGTGTCAGGAGAGGCAACAGCTCCCAGAACTCCTTCCAACCACTCCTCACCCTAGCCACAGAGCTAGCTCCACAGAGCTCCAGCCCCACCTCCAGCACATAACATGTCTCCCAAATAAAACTCTCCCACACACTCAAGCGACTTACCAGGCAAGACCAATCCTTTCACACCTGACAGTCTCCACATGCTCTCTCTGACACACCCCACACATAAAATCAGCATTATTTTGCAGTCTACCTCTAATACCACTACATCTCTTATGCACCCACTTATCACAAACACTGCACAAGATGGGATTACTTCCCATGCCCTTGTGGCAAATTGCACTTGGCCACTCGCCCTCTTCTTTGACAGTACCTCCACCGACCCTAGAGATCATCATTTTTGTTTTATCTGCATTAACTTTAAGCCCTTGTGCCCCATACCGTCTCTCCATTTCCCATATCTTTCCTCCGCCTCCCTTTCATTCTCTGCAACCAGCACCAAATCATCAGCATACAACATCTCCCACGGTAGTCCATTTCTGAAGTCACATGAGAGGGCTTCGAGTACTATGATAAACAAGAGACTCAAAACTGACCTCTGATGCACACCACCGTTCATGGAAAACTCATCGCTCAAATTTCCATTCACCTTTACCTGGGTGCGAGCAACCACATACATGGCCATAACCACCCTAACTACCCATTCCCTGATCCCAAGCTTTCTCATTGCCCACTACACCACCTCAGTAGGGACTTTGTCAAAGGCCTTCTCCAAATCAACAAAAACAAAGTACAGTTCCCTTTTCTTGCTTATATATTTTTCCTGAAGCTGTTGAACAATGAAATGGCATTAGCGGTTCTTGTGCCGGGAATAAACCCTAACTGCATCTCATCAGTATTCACTCCTCTAATCATACTTTCTAGAACTCACTCCATTACCTTCATTGTCTGATCTAAAAGCTTTATACCTTTATAATATCCTCTTTCCAGGGCATTATCCTTCCCCTTGTACACATTTACAGTTACACCCTTCAGCCTGTCATCTTGGACAACATGCTCATATATAATCATATCTATCATATCAGTGACTAACCTCACTCCTATATCTCCTGAGGCCTTCAACATTTCAGCAGTCAACCCGGACATCCCTGACACAACCCATTGTATTTAAATTATAGGTGCCTATCTGAGAGACTACACAGAAGACCCCTCTTACATTGTTTAGTGTATTTATTTATCCATCCATCATCCAATCCTACATTGCCCCATGAGGAGCGTAGGAGGCCGGGGCTAGGCAAGTTGGTCCTGACATTTAAGATCAGAGTGACCAGCCTCACTCATCCCTCAGTGGCATTACGTGAGCAATAAACCCCAACCACCCCTTGGATATAAACCTTCACTGGCTCAGTCCGACTGCAGCACCGTAATTACTCACTAAACTACCAGGCACCAAAATTTGATTATATGGTTACCACCCAGCGTGGTAAATGGTTTCCTGGTGTTCAGGAAACCATTTGACTTGTCACTCAGTGTAGAGTCACCCACAGGCAGAAAGACAAGGAAAGAATGAAGACAAGAAAGACAGAAGAGGGAGTATAAAGTCGCCCGTAGGCAGAAGGACGAGGAAAGAATGAAGGAAAGACAGAAGAGGATGGAGGAGAGGAAAGGGCAGACACCCAAGAGCAGCACTACATTGAGTGAGTGGCTGATGAGTGCCCCTCTGTGGTAGATGGGGATGCTCACCATCCACTCACTCGATGTAGTGCTGCTTCGGGTGTCAGCTCTTACTTCTCTTCCTTCCTTCCTCTTCTGTCTTTGTTTCCTTCCTTCTTTCCTCTTCCTTCTGCCTACAGGTGACTTTACACTCCCCCATCTGTCTTTCCTTCTTTCTTTCCTCATTCTTATGTCTTTAGGTGATTCCACACTGAGGAACAAGCCAAATGGTTCCCTTTACTCTAGGAAACCATTCACTATGATGGGTGGTAACTGTATATCCAAATTATGGCACCTGGTGGTTTAGTGAGTACATAGTTAAGGTGTTCCAGTCAGATTGAGCTAGTTGAGGTTTATATAGTCCCCCCCCCTCACATAATGCCACTCAGGGATGAGTGAGGCTGGTCATTCTCATCTTAAAGGTCAGGACCAACTTGCCTAGCCCTGCACTTCTATGCTCCTCGTGGGGCAACATAGGATTGGATGGTGGAAGGATGGATTAATTCAACAAAGACTGTCAAGGGTTATTTGTGTTGCCAGTTTGTTTGTAGCAGGTTATTGTTGAACTGTTTAATGAGTTTAACTGTTGTAAATACTGTAATTTATTTCAGAATCTGAGAACAGTGAAGAGGAAACAGTGACTGAGAGGAAGAGTTTGGGACTCAAGAGGCAGGGTGGAAGTAAGAAAGTAAAAGGGAAGGTGACTGAACCAGCAGTGACAGAACTGAGTGCAAAAAGGAAGAGCCTTCGCCTCACTGTGGGATCAGCCTCTGTCACCACCACTCTTGAACATGTGCCCAGAGAACCATATTACTCTCTAAAGTCTCTTAAGCTGTACTCAGATCCTGGTTAGTTTAATTAGTTTTGTTGTCACCCATCTCTGTCGACAATACACATTAGCTGCAGCATACATTGTAATGCAGTACTCAGTAACACTTGAGTCACAAACTGTACTTAGATTCTGGATAGTCTCATCAGTTTTGCTGCAGCTTGTCTTTGCTTTATATTCATAGTTCTCTTGTGTTTTCATATTAACCCCTTAACCCCGGGGATGTCGGAGGCGGTCCTTGCACGTCCAGCAGGGATATTCGCGCTCCGACTGACTTTTTAAAAATATTTACCAAAAATCCGTTATTTGTCCTAGAATATTATAATTAAATATGCTTATGGCACATACCTTCAGCTTTCTCCTGTGATGTTTGTTCAGCCTTCATCTACGACCGTAGGACTTAGACTTCTGATGTTGGGTAACGAAGTCTCCACTTTACACTTCCCGAGACCCCGTAACGTGATTACCACAGCCTGATATTATCACTAGAAACACTATTCAATGATTTTCAAGTAGTTTGGAATCCATACTAAAAAAAAAAAAAAAAAAAA
>JAGKTI010020417.1:0-10622 GCA_018397915.1 Birgus latro | reverse complement strand
CCCAGTTTCATCAAAGCTCATAATCTGTTTTGCACTACAACCACCTTCCTCAATCCACTTTTTGCAAAGCTTCAGGAACTTTTCAGCCACCTCATCGTCTGAACTGACTGCCTCACCATGCCAAATTACACTCCTCAACCTGGTCAAACCAACCTGTGCTGATTTTGAATGGCTCCTTCACCTTTACCTGCATCCTCTCCTTCAGATCATTCCACAGTGACAGAGCCTTGGCACAAAGAAAGCTTGTTCCTCTGTGCACCATCTGCTGATTCATTGTCCTTTGTCCACAGTGCGAGTAGCCACTCCATCTCCTCCATGAGAGGATCCCTGGTCCTCATCTGGGAGTAAACCTATTTCACAACTGCACAAACTTCTTTATACTTCTTTATGACACTAGAGACAGCTGACTGGGACAGCATAAGGGAATCAATGATCCTGTTGGTGCCTTGTTCAGCCTTATGCTGCTTCATTCTATCCAACTCAACATCAAGCGACAGGCTTTGCCTTGTCCTCTTAACCTTCCTTTCAGTGCCTTCAGTTGCACCATGCTTTCAACTGGGGCCTGCACCCTTTCCAGACATGATTTCTAAGTGTTAAGGTAATTCACAAAGAATTTGTGTATTTTCCACTTTAACCTGCCGAGTCCCACTGACGTACGATGCACGTCACTACTTATTCTGCGGACTGACCCACTGACATGCATCGTACGTCAGTCAGTTGCAAGGCCCGTCATTTGCACATTTATCAAGATTCACGGGTAATTTTTGGTAGGCATATGTGGGAGACCTTCCTGTTAGTGCATACTGTTGCTAGTGTGTGTGTGCGCGCACACACCTGATAAGTCACGAGTGATGACGTCATCGGAAGGTTCCTGTGGTATGCAACCGGGGACCTTGGGCAGTTCACACTGTGAGGCTGGTGAGTGTGGTTTGCCTAATCTGACACTGGTAGCAGAGCGTAGTTCCGAAAAATGGTGTCGCGTTCGACCAAGTGGCCTCCAAAACTTGAAAATGATTCTGCTTATGAGAGCTGGAAAAAAGACATTGACATTTAGTGCGAACTGACGGCCATGGCGAAAGAAAAACAAGCTTTAGCTATTCACCTGTCATTGTCTGGAAGAGCGAGGGTGGCGTCTTCGGAGACTCATGAGGATGCTCTGAAGCAGAAGGAAAGTGTTCAGACCCTGCTGAAAAAATTAGACGGTTTCTTTCTCGTGGACAAAGGACGCTGACAGTTTGCATCGTTTTATGAGTTGTACAACTTCAGAAGAGCAGGTGATATGAACATTCGTGAGTTCGTGACAGAATTTGAGCATGTTAATTTCAAATTTACAAAGCAGGACATGGAACTGCCAAATTCTGTGATGGCTTTTATGCTCTTAGCTGCTTGCAAACTTTCAGACAGTGAGCAACAACTAGTGATGTCCGCGATAACTGAGGTGACATACGAAAATATGAAATCTGCCCTGAATTGTATTTTTGCTGGTGAAATTGGCAGGCAGAACGATGCATCGGTGTCCGCCCGGGAGGTGAAAAGCGAACCAGTATTTTGGAGTGACGAAGTTGGGGGTGAGGAATCGTTTTATGCTAGAGGTACTCGACGAGGACAGAGAATGTTGCGGGGTGGTGCAATACGTGATCGATGTCGTGGTAGCTGCTGATGTTCAACCGTATCTGCTAGAATTCCCCAACGCTCATCCACCGGCAGGAGGCAGAACCCACTTGGGTCTGACGGAAAGGTATCGAGGTGTTTTGTATGTGATTCTAGATTTCATTGGGCACGTGACTGTCCGAATGTAGACGAAAACGACGGCAGTCGAGAAGAAAATTCTGAAACTGTGCATCTGTCGTTATTTATGGGCTATGCGGATGATGCCGCTAGTAGAGGTAAGTTACAGACTCTAATAGAAGAATGTAAGGGATATGCTCTTCTAGACACAGGGTTTTTTACAACTGTATGTGGAGTTGAATGGATCAATTGCTATCTAAGTGAGCTCACTGATTACGAATGTGATGCTATAAGAGAAGAAGCGTCATCCTCAACGTTTACTTTTGTTGATGGTGTTACAGTTTCCTCCCTCAAACGTGTTACTCTGCCCTGCTACATTGGAAATATGCGTGCAACCATAGTGACTGATGTTGTGGACTGCAATATTCCCTTGCTGTTGAGTAGACGTTCCATGAAAAAAGCAAAAATGATGATTAACCTTGAAACTAACCAGGTCAAAATTTGTGGAACTATCATTGATTTAAAGTCCTCATCTTCAGGCCATTACTTATTTCCAATTTCTTTATGACTAGGTCGTGAATTTTGTGAAACAATCATGCTGGCATCTCTTGGGGGTGATGTAGAAAAAAACGCTTTGAAGCTTCACAGGCAATTTGGACACCCAACATCAGAGAAATTAATTAAACTGATCACAGATGCGGGAATTAAAAGTTCAAAACTGGAGCGGGCTATCAAGGCTGTATCTGATGCTTGTACAGTCTGTTGCAGATTTAAGAAAGCCAAGCCCTGACCCGTAGTCAGTTTGCCCATGGCGTCTAAAGTTTAACAAAGCCATAGCCATGGATTTAAAAGCTTGGGGAAGGCATTATTTCTTAGTTCTTGTTGATTTGGCGACCAGGTATTGTAATGCGATAGTAATCGCGGATAAGTGTGCGCCCACCATTATCAAAGGAATATTTCGGAGCTGGATTGTTGTGTTTGGTGCACCTAGAAAAATTCTCACAGACAATGGCTGAGCATTCAACAATGTGGAAATGCGAGCACTGGGAGAGGCCTTCAATATCAAGATCATGACAATGTCTGCAGAGAGTCCTTGGAGCAACGGAGTCTGTGAGCGTCAAAATGCAGTCATTGGTGACATTGTTAGGAAGATAATGGCTGATAGCCAGTGTGAATTGGATGTGGGCTTGGCATGGGCAGTATCGGCAAGAAATGCTCTCACCAACTACGCAGGCTTTTCTCCTAACCAACTTGTTTTTGGTCAAAACCCTGGCCTGCCTAATGTGTACGCAAATGATCCTCCAGCCTTGGAACCTTCATCACCATCGAAAATTGTGAGAGACAACTTGAACGCTCTTCATTTAGCTAGACAAGAGTTTATAAAGACCGAATCAGATGAACGTTTGGCTAGGGCTCTGTGGCACAACGTACGTTCGAGTGTCTTAAACGACATCCGAAATGGAGATGAAGTCTTCTACAAAAGAAATGACAGTCATGAGTGGCATGGTCCCGGAATTGTAACAGCCAGAGATGGGAAGGAAACAAATTCTGGTGAGACACGGCGGTGTCTACGTGTGAGTGCACGTATGTTGTCTAGCGCGTGCGCCAGAGCAAGATACTACAGTTGAAAGTGGTGTCAGCAGTGATGAGAAGAACAATGTTGTCCAGGAGAAGCCTAATGACGATCCTCTGCAAGTGTTGAATGACTATCAAACAGATGACGAGTCGGAAGATGGTGTGGTTCCAATTGATGAGCCTCCCACAGTTTCTGTTCCGATTAATCAGCCTCCCAAAGTTTCTGTTGGTCAATGTATAAAGGGAATACATTCAGAAAGTGGAGAGTTGGTGTCTGGAAGGATTATGAGTCGGGCAGGTAAAGCCACTGGAAAGTACAAACACTGCTATAATTTGAAGAGGGACTCTGACGGCAGCATTGATTGGATAGACTTGGAGAAGGATCTTAGCGAATGGGAAGTGGTTGATGACGCAGAAATGCTTGTTCTTTTCAACTCTAAGGCCATATTATGCGCTAAGGAAAGTGAAATTACAAATTGGCAGAATAATGATGTGTATGAGGAAGTAGATGATGTTGGGCAAGGTGCCATAACGGTTCGATGGGTTGTGACGGAAAAATTGAAAAATGGAAAGCCTATTGTTAAGGCCCGCTTAGTCGCCAGAGGATTTGAGGAAGACACAGTGGATTTCCGAAATGACTCACCTACTTGTTCAAAAGAAGCAGTGCTTTTGGCACTTTCTTTGGCCTCCACCAACCAGTGGGATTGCCACACTATGGACGTGAAAGCTGCCTACTTGCAAGGTAACGGCATTGAGAGAGTTGTCCATTTACGTCCTCCGCCTGAATAAGCAAATGGTAAGTTATGGAGACTACAGAAAACTGTTTACGGCCTTTGTGATGCTGCTAGGCATTGGTATCTGCGCGTAAAAGATCAATTGTTGAGTCTCGGAGCCAAAGTGTCGTCACTGGATTCAGCGCTGTTCTCTTGAAGCAATGGTGGCAAAGTCAAAGGCATTGTATGCATCTACGTTGACGACTTCCTTTGGGCTTGTACACACGAGTTCGAACAGCAAGTGATAAACCGTTTGAATCAAATATTCCTCATCGGCAGTTCAGAATCAAAAGCCTTCAAATACATTGGTCTCAATGTCATCTCCAACATCGATGGCAGCATAACGCTCGACCAATTCCAGTATGCTCCATCTTTGAAACCAGTCACGCTGAGTAAACATCGTGCAGCAGTAAAATCAGGAGAGCTGTCTGAGTCTGAGAAAACGGAGTACCGAGCTTTAATTGGGCAACTCAATTGAATTGCCACACACACTTGGCCAGATATTGCCTCTGATGTGTGTGAGTTGAGTGTGAACAGCAACCGAGTTACCGTAGCGGATTTGCTTAGACTCAATAAGGTGATCTCAAGGGTGAAGACTGACAACATGAAGCTATACATTCCAAGAATGGGGCCGATCGAGGACTGTCATATAGAGTGCTTTTCGGACGCCTCATTTGCCAATCTTGTAGACAATGGATCTCAGGGAAGTTTTGTGATCTTCCTACGAGATGCTAGTAAGGCAAGATGTCCTATATTCTGGCAGACAAGAAAAATCAGGAGGGTCATCAAATCTACTTTATCTGCTGAGGCATTGGCGCTGCTTGAATGTGCTGAGACTGCTGTATATCTAGCCAACATATTGCGTGAGGTTTCTGGATGTGGAAAGATCAAAATAAAGTGTTTCGTCGACAACAAGAGTCTGGTGGATGCCCTTTACTCCTGTAGGAGAGAAGAAGACAGGAGATTGCGCACTGATACTGCTGTATTACAAGACAAGTTGGAGCGAGGGGAGATTGATGAAGTATCTTGGGTGGATACATCACAACAACTGGTTGACTGTCTCACCAAGAAAGGTGCCTCAACCGAGCGGCTGCGTGCAGCAGTCAGCCGAGACTAGAAAGTTTATAATACTTCAAGAGACATCACATATCGGTATGTGGCCACAGACTGGGTCTTGACAGTAATTAAACAAAAGTGTATGTATTGGATACATAGTGCATATCGGGTGTTGATGGTACTCACACAAATGTTTATGTATTGGATACATAGTGTGTATCAGACGCAAATAGACCATCCAGCTTCGTCCTTGGAATCTTTTGTCAAATTAAGAAGAGAGGACGAGAGTGTTAGTGCATATTGTTGTTAGTGTGTGTGCGCACGCACACACCTGCTAAGTCATGAGTGATGATGTCATCGGAAGGTTCCTGTGGTATGCAACCGGGGACCTTGGGCAGTTCACGTCGTGAGGCCAGTGAGTGTGGTTTGCCTAGTCTGACACTTCCTCTACCTGCTGTCAAGCAGGGATACTGCCTGACCCCCCCCTCCCCCCTACACTCGGCAATTCACCTGTTAGCAGTAACCTGGCCAGTAAAGATAGGTTGCCCCACGGTTTCTCCAATGACAAAATTCACGGTGAAAGTGATTCCTGAGGTGGAGGACAAAGAAACAAAGAAGCTAGAGGGAGAAACAAACAGAAGTGATGAGGTGGTAATGTTGTAAAGGAAGGTGCCACATGCTGGGGGTTTGGGTGAGTGAACAATGCTTTTATCGCCTATATTATTGTGTGAAAACTAATATAGACTTGTAGTATACATAAATTCGTACCAAATAAATACGTAATTTATAGTGGCTTGAATTAGTTAACCCTTCCATAGTTCGTTTTCTTTAGCCAGGTACCCTGAGAACAGAGAAGGAAAATGTAAGGCTGACTGACACCTGTAGCAACATTTATAAGCTCAGGAGGGCAATTTCTCTATGAATTTTCAGTGTTTCTCACCAAAAGCGGAGGTTTGAGGGGGGGGGGGAGTTGAAAATCGGTCAGGTTCTGAGGGTGTGTTGGGTAAAAAATCGTTCGGGACTGGACAGGTTAAACTGCACACAATGTTGTTGGCTATGCACCTGCATTGCAATAATATGACAGCAATAGCAGCCTGATAATTATGCACATGCATGACAGCAATGTAAAACAATGCACACAGTGAGAAAGACAATCACCGCAACAAGACATTTGACAGAGTGGGCAAGCAACACAGGGACTTCAAAGGGGCAAAGGGAAGAAGGGAGAGTGTGCTGCTGACTAAAAATGGGGTTCTGTGCATGTAAACATCACACAGCCATCTTGGATCAAGTGCCTGACTGTCAGCTTGCATGTCATTGTGCACACAGAAGCTTCATGTTCAGATCAGGTATGCAAAGATTTGTGATCTGCTGTTCTCAGGATGACCATTAGGAAGCAACATCAAGTGCTGGGTTTATGGGTAACCTGTATATTGAACCATTTTTTTTTTAGGCTATGTCTGAAACTGGTATGTACTCCTGAAGACTGCACTGGCAAGCATTAAAAATCTGTGTTGCTGTTGTTGCTTAATCCCAGTCTGTCTGGCCATGCAAACCTACTGACCACAGGTAAGCAGCCTATTCTATAAGCCATATTAAAGGTAATGTACAGTTATGGGTTTATGGGTAACCTGTATAATGAACCACTTTTTTTTAGGCTATATCTGAAACTTGTATTTACTTCTGAAGACTGCACTGACAGGCATTAAAAATCTGTGTAGCTGTTGTTGCTCAATCCTAGTCTGTCTGGCCAAGCAAACCTATCAACTACAGGTAAGCAGCCTCTTCTATGAGCCATATTACAGGTAAAGTACAGTGCATACACTATGTAGGGATCTAACAACCCCTTGCGGCAGATGGCACCTCACCAGATTCAGACCAGGGTCCTTCCCACAACAGTAGTGGCTACACCCAGAGTACACAGTGCAACCAAATGTATGGGTCCTTTCAAAGTGTCATGTGCCTGTGTATAACCAAACACGTGCATCCAATATTGCCATGCAATTAAAAAAACCCTACTGGATAATAACCACACATAGGTAACTGACCTTGGGAGTAGATGGGTGGCTGACTTATTTGAGCCTCAAGTGTGATCTTGACCTTGAGGGTAGATGGCTGGTTGTTGTGCATAACACACCATCATGGTATGGGGAACAATTGTGTGAAGTTATATTAAAATAGAAAAAAGGCAGGATATAAGAGAGAAGTGGAGGGGCGATTGGGTAAATATGATTCGGAGCAGATGGGAGATGTGGAAAGGTGTGTGCAAGATATTCACAGAAGAAATCTGGGCAGCATGTGACGTGGTGTGTGGGGTGATGGGAAGACGAAATGGGGTGCAAGGAAAAGCATGGTGGAATGAAGAGGTGAGACAGGCTGTGGCACAAAAGAAGAAAGCATGTAATGAGTGGATGAGAAACAGAGGTGTGGGGAAAGTCGAGAGATAGAAGGGAGAGTTACATGCTGAGAGGAAGAGAGGTGAAAAGATTAGTAAGAGAGAGTAAGAAGAGAGTGGATGAGGAATTTGGAATTTGAGTGTAAAGTGGAGGGAATGTATGAAAATGTTCTGGAAAGAGACAAGGAGAGTTTGACAGGGTCTTAAAAAAGTTAGTTGGGGAATGAAAGATAAAAATGGCAGATTACTAGTGGACAAGGGAGAAAAAGTGAGTAGAAGGAGAGAACACTTTAATGAATTGTTGAACATAGAGAATGAAAGTAATGTAAGTATAAGTGGCTGGAGAAGGAGTGATGTGAGAAGAGAGGAAGAAATCAGTAGGATGGAAGTTGTGGAAGCAATGAAGAAAGTTAAAATGGGGAAAGCCCTGAGAACTGATGGGATGTGTGGTGAAATGCTGAAGCATAAATGCTGAAGCATGGAGGAGAGATAGTAGTAGAATGGATGTGGAAGATGTGCAGATCAGCCTGGGAGGAAGGTAAAGTCCTGGAGGATTGGAAGTCAGGTATAATTATTCCCCTGTAGAAAGGAAAAGGGGAAAAGAATTGTGTGGTAATCATAGGGGCATTTGTTTTCTCAGTGGAACAGGAAAAGTATATGGTAGGAGACTTATTGACAGAGTTAGGGATATAACAGAGGAATTTGCTGGAGAAGAACAGGGAGGTTTTGGGAAAGGAAGAGGTTGTGTATATCAGATATTCATTCTTAGATCTTTAGTAGAAAAGTTTCTAGAGAAGGGAAAGAAATTGAATGCAACCTTCATGATTTTAGAAAAAGCATATGACAGGGTGGATAGACAAGGATTGTGGAAAGTATTAAGAATATACGGAGCAAATGCAAAGTTGTCCGTGAAGAGTATGTATGAGGGTGTTAAGGCTGCAGTGCGTGTGGATAGTGAACTGAGTAAATTTTTCTATCTGAAGGTTGGACTGAAACAGAGATGTGTCATGTCTCCATGGTTCTTCAGATCTGTTTATAGATGGGGTTATAAAACAGATACAAGGTAGAGCAGTGGACACTGGAGCGGCCCTAATGAAAGAGCGCAGTGTGGAAACTCCCTGTACTGTTGTTTGCAGATGATACTGTGTTGTTAAGTGAAGATGAACGGGAGCTTCAAGGCTTGGTGAAAGAGTTTGGGAGAGAGTGTAAGAAATGGAATCAAAAGGTGAATGTGGGGAGAAGCAAAGTTATGGTCTTTGAGAGAAATAAAGTTACTGACTGTACAATGTTTTTTTTTTTTTTAACCACTTAACCACAGGCTGTCACTTTCGCGACGCTTGATGGCGATGGCTCGAGCCGTGGGCTGTCAGTTGGGTGCCTCTATTTTCTTTTTAAGTAGCCTGGGCTTTCAAGATATAAATAAAGCGAATATATGAAAAACTGTAGGAGAATCCTGAGTGCTATTTATATCACTCAGGCTAGTTTTGGCCAATACAATATTTTTTTTAAATAAGTCAAAGCGCAAATTACCACCGGCTGGAAGTGCCAGGACCGCCTCATACAACCCCGCGGTTTAGGGGTTAATAACAAACTGAGGAAGGAAAAGCAAATGAAACCAAAAAAAAAAAAAAAAAAAAAAAAAAAAAACATACACCAGAGTACTGGTGTCCTCCATTCATGAAATATCTGTAACAGTTGGACTTGAACAGCTGTAGGCTGAAGTTTGGAGGGAAACAACTCTGTGGAAGCGAGTTCCATAGAGATGCAGTTCTGGGAATAAAAGAATTCTGATAGGCGAAAATTCTGCAATACGGCTGTGTGAAATTCCAGTCATGAGCACTGCCAGATGCCCGTGTAGCACGAGGGAAGGCATGGAGAGGTGGCACAATGGACACAACTTCGTCTGCAAGGGAGGCAACATTCCTTCTTATTCTTAGGGGAGGTAAATGATTTGTAATAGCAGGGTTATTAATAATTCCAAAAGCTTTCTTCTCAACTTTCTCTAGTTGTTTTAATGCAATCTCTCCACATCCATTCCACAAGGGTGAGCAATATTCAAGCTGAGAGCGCACATGACTCTTGTAAATTAAAGCTATCTGCTCGTCAGTAAAGAAGTTACGGACTCTGTATAATAATCCAAGTTTCTTTGAGGTGGTTTTAGCAAGTGATCTGACATGAAAGGTCCAGCTGAGGGCACTGTTAGGTGAGACGCCAAGAA
This sequence comes from Birgus latro, assembly GCA_018397915.1. Classification (NCBI taxonomy): domain Eukaryota; kingdom Metazoa; phylum Arthropoda; class Malacostraca; order Decapoda; family Coenobitidae; genus Birgus; species Birgus latro. Next base: position 877 of record JAGKTI010020417.1, on the reverse strand, counting down.
TTTCAATACTTTTGGAGACGGGAATATTACTAGCATTGAAGGTAATATATGAATCAGGCAGTATCTGTCTATCAGTAAATTGTATATATTTGGTTTTACTATACTAGAAGCGTTTGTGTCGTTCTCTTGTGCCCCGCCCCCTACTGATGCCCCGCCCACTTCCGGCTCTACTCGTTGCTGATTGGCTGAGATAATTATTCTTCTTTTTGATAGAATAATGAGCCTTACTACGAAATAGTATCGTATTATTTACTTTTACTTTGAATTCATTCCTGTATGACAAAAGAAGCACTAAATTTTGCTAACTGAATCAAAATCAGTTTGAAAAGAAGCAGCCCGCCTCCTCCCGCGACAGCAGTTGAATTTTGGTGCCAAGAAACTTTGGAGCTTGGCAGTAACACATCGCAGCTGTCCCGCTGTTAAACATATTAAGTCATCTACCTGTCATGTCTGTTAAGTTACAACGGTTTCATAACCATATTGTAATTTTCCTAATTTATTTCCTACATTTCATTAAAATTAGAGGGTTCAAATACAAAAGTAGGAAAACGAAATGTCACTGGCTTCGCCTACTCAGTACAGTATAATTATTTATACAGTATAAATATTTATATCAACAATGCTGTATAAGAAATTTGATTCTATACATGTGAAATCATTTAAAACCTTTAGAGGGAAAAGAGTTGTGTGTGTTTGTGTGTGTGGATACCAAATACTGTATAAGGAAAAAAATCAAAACAAGTTCTTTGTAGAATGTATACCTTTGTATTTTCATACAGGGAACTTTCATTACTTCACAAACCTTTCAGGCCGATGATGGTCCTTGGTACTTTTTTCCAACCTCCTTCGTTACAAAACATATTTCCTAGTTAAATGG
>JAGKTI010020416.1:0-16343 GCA_018397915.1 Birgus latro | reverse complement strand
CATTCCCTCAAACTTCCCCCCTATCCCCCAAAAGGCAGATAGTTGACTACACAAGAGAAACATCAGTCTCTAGTCTTTTAAAGGCAATGTGTTCAGGTTTCTCGAAATGAACAGATCTTGGATACAGCTTTCTTAACTGCATAAGCACAGCACAAATCTTTCCAACCCAACCCAAAGACAAAAGTGTACCTTTTAGCCCAGTTGATGGCCAGGACTCGTGAGACTGGAATGCTGATCTGACCAGCAACCAATGAAATTCATTTCCACTTTATAAGGCTCACTGAATTTCATGAAAGCATGATTTAGCCATCAAGTTGTAGAACTGGCCACATTACGAACACAAACCAACTTCAGCAATGAAGATTTCATTTTATCACATACCTAAACTTCATTAACTTTAATGCACTCATGACTCTGCATTCAATTTGTAGAAGTAGCCCATTCCCATCATATGAATAGCCAGACTTGTGGCCACCACCTTTCCCTGCCACAAAACCAACACAAAATGCAACTCATGAAAACATCCACATTGCCCACACTGCAATGCAGACTCCCACACCACAGCACACTTACTATATGAACCGTAACAAGACAGACAGTCCCTTCAACATAACACCCCCCCCCACCCCCCCCCACCCCCCACCCAAAAAAAAAAAATCTCACAGTGACCAGTCAAGTCACCAATTTGCTGCAGTCAACAGTAAGATGTGACGGGTTTCAACAACAAAAACACTAGAATATGAAGCTAATCATGGAAAGCCACTATGAAAAGATGTTCACGTTACAGTATTATCTTCGCTGCTGAGTTACAGCATGTGGGGGAAAAAAAAAAAAGTTAAGGCAAAACACTGTCATTACAGCTTAAATCATTCCCATATGCTGCTGTGGGCTGAAGAACTGGTTAGATGAAAGTCCATGAGCTTTTTTATGAGGAAGAACACCTATCTAACTATCTACTGCCAGATGCCTTAATCCCGCAAGGAGTGACCACAAACAAATCGCCTCTATGTCGCCCTGTCTCCCACCATTTCATTGCCCTGCTCCCAGCTCAAACCCCCCTCTCTCAAATACCTCTCCACTCCATCTCCTCATGTATAGTACATTTAAGGACATGGTTTACCTATTATTCATTTGTGTCCATTGCATCTACTTCACACTTAGAGATGTCTGTTACCTGGCTCCTGATTTGTTTTATGTATTTACTTAATTTTTTTTAAGCAAGGAAGAAGGAACCAAAGGCAGATATACAGATAAATCAAAACTTTCCCAGCTGAGAATATTAGCCAGCAGAGGAAAGTGGGAAGTAGAGGAGATGAAATCCAAGGTGAAGTTTTGTCACACAGTACAAAACATTTTCTAATGTGCACTGCATTGTGTTGGTGAATATTAGATGAACATTTGGAATAGTTATTCAATTATGTACCCAGTATCAATAAGTTTAAATGCATACACCATAATGCTGTAACCCTAATTTTAAAAACATATCATTTTCTTCAATTCTGCTTCACCTACTATACAGTACACATTACAGACTTAGGCAATACAAATTTTTCTACACAAATTAATCAAAATAATGACAATCACCATCATTAGTATTCATCATCCTATAACAACAATCATTAATCATCACTAATCCCATACCAGTATGCCTCAGGACAATTTTAATTCATTCAGGCTATTTTCATATCTCTAGACAGAGCCAATTGGGCTGAAGGGTTTATTGGAAATGTATACCTCTTTTTTTTATTTTTTTTTTTAGATAAGCTCATAGTGCAAAGACAGTATATAATAAAAAAAATAATAATCCATCCATCCATTATCCAATCCTATGTCGCCCCGGAGGAGCGCAGGAGCCCGGGGCTAGGCAAGTTGGTCCTGACATTTAAGATGAAAGTAATAATAATAATAATACAGTAATAATAAGAGTAATTCCTCATAGCAAGTCCATAGTGTACAGAATTTACAGTTAAGTTCTCTGTATAATTAAGCAGGAAGAAAATTTTCTGGGAAACTTTTAGTTTAGCTCCTGTAAATCCAAAATATATACTTTATTCTTGCTACTACAAGTCTATTTAACTGTTTGCAAGAGAAAGAACGTAATTGGGTGCCTGGTGGTTAGTAACTGGGTAGAGTGGGGGTACTAAAAGTAGCTAACAGTGCATAGCACTAAAACTATGTTATATTAAAGCTACAGTAGACCGCACACATCACTGAAGAGCTTGTAAAAAAGTGATGGATGCTGCTCAATTTCCTCTTTCAAAATGTTAGGGATGATTTGACATGGTTAGTGGTATGCATATAATGAAAGGATACGAAGGGGTGCACGTACGGTACAAAGAATGAGGAGGGCAAAAATATACTAGAGTTCAGAGAAGCAATGAAAGTGACTGTGTTGACACTGCTGTGATGGAAAGAGACACTAGGATTATTACATGTGAATCCAGGGGTAACAGTATCCAGACTGACTACTTCCTGGGAAGGAGGGCTGATAAGATGCTGATAAAAGATGTGAAGGTTATAGAGTGCAGAGAGTGTGTGCAGCAACAGTGGTTACATGTGACAAGGTACAAAAGAATCTGGAACTGAAGATGGGACCTATGCACCCAGGAGGAAAAATGGAAGTTCAAAGAAACCAAGCAGCAAAGGATGCCCTCTACAGCAAGATGAGTAACAAGGTGGCCTAACAGGATGTTGTAGACAGAAGTGTTAAATAGCAGTACAGAGCTCTCAAGAACAATCTCTTGAGGGTTACTGATTCTGTGTGTTGCTGAACATGGGGCCCACCAAGACATAAGGTAACATGGTGGTGGGGTGAGGGTGTAGAAGCTGCAGATAAGGAGAAAAGAAGACTTTCCCAGGAATGGAAAAAGGGTGGTAAGACTTGGCTGCCATGTGCAGGACCAGAAGGGAGGTCTGTGAGTATCACAGACTTCAATTGGAAAGCCTAAAAGTTTCAAAAGGAGGAATGTGGTAATTAATGTGGCAATGGAGATAAAGACAGTAAACAGGGGTGAGCAGTGTGTCAAGAATGATGAAGGAAGAGTAGTGATGGACAGCAAGGACATTAAGATGCTTGGAGCACACTGTAACCAGTTGCTGGTTAAGAAGGTTTGAAGTCAGCAGAACCAGTGTTTGGCCCTTGGCCTTTCACTGATGCTGCTACTGTAAGCAGGGCAATTTGTAGGATGCAGTTGGGGAAGGCAGCAGGTGTGTCTGGGTTGACTACTGAGATGTTGAATACCTCAAGAGATATATGAGTGGGTTTAGTTCCTGATTTGATAATTTCAATTATATATGAATATGCTGTTCCAAGTGACTGGCTGAAGAGCACAACTGCAAATGTGTACTGTATAAGGGGGACAATGTTTCCCAGCAAAAATGAAATTAGAGGCACAAAAATTCTGGACGATAATTAAGGTAATGGAGAGTCTTGGTAGGTGGAAGTAAGTGAGTGAGTGAATAATGATAAGATGTAGTTTGGGTTTATGCCAGACAAGGTGACCACTGATGCAATATTCCATGTCTGACGATTCAAGAAAAATATATAGGGTGGGAGACAGCCGACTTTGTATTTGATGATTTGGAGAAGGTCTACAACAGAGTTCCTGTGGAGCTGGTGAAGTGGGCAATGAGAGAGGCTGGGATCGATGCAATGTCTGTGACAAGAAGGTGCATAGAGATCTAATGGTACTGCTGGCAGACTGTAAAAAAAATGCTGACTTAATGTGTGTGGTGTCCAGGAGACAGCATGCAGAGACTGACTGAGAGGTGTGAAAGGACTGACGTTCCTGGAGGGTCTCTTGAATGTATGTTACAAACTTTTATTTAAGGGATATAATATGTACTAGAGGTGGGGCTGGAACTAGCTCTTGTCTACAATAAGGAGTGGTTCGAAGTAAAGGAAACTGTTGCCTCTCTGGACATTCAGAGGACTCTCCCTACATGCTATGAGGTCCTTTAAATGCAGCATGTTAGGAGTGTAATGCTGTCCAGTCCAGTAGTGACATGGGCAGTAAAAGAAAGGATACTTGTAGGCTCAAATGTACAGATTTGGTAATGATTAGATGGATGTTTGGTGCGTCATTGAATGACAGACCAGGGAGGATAGGATTGCAAACTGATAGCTAAGAAAAGGATGAGACATGAATGCAATGAGAAGGGGTTGACTGAGATGGTCTGGACTTGTGAAGAGTAAGGAGAATGATAACTGGATGAAGAGGATAAGAGGTGTGAACAATGAGGGTAGGGTTGCAAGAGGCTGACCAAAAAAGACCTGGGACGAGGTCACACTGGGACTGAATAGAGGCTGCTACAGATTCAGCAAATGGATAGCTGCCATTTGGTGACCAAGGCCAAAACATGCAGGCATGTTGGTGCCTTTATAAATTATACAAACCAAAGGTTTAAAAAAACTACTGTACCTTATGTAACATATTCTGTCATTGGTCTGTGTATCAATCTGTCATCAAATCCTTTTTTACCCCTGATTTTGGAGATAAAAAGTAAGGAGAGAGAAGTCAATCCCATATTACCTCTTTTGAGGAGCAAAGGCCAATGGTTAAGCTACCAGAGTACAGTACATTAAGGGTAATCAACCAACTTCCCGAGATGACATGACTGAAAAACCTTCAGTCACCTTTTTGGATCTGAACCAATGCATACCATCACACTGACTGGGGTATTGTAACCACATGATCACCAGGTGCTCTAGTGCATGTAGGAATTTCTTTAGGCTAATAACAGAGAACTGTCTGAGAGATTACAGAAGTCAAAGGGTTGGCAGATGAATTTAAAATGAAATCTAATAAAACTGATGCCATGACCCTCTTGATGACAGCTCCAATTTAGGTTAGCCATGGTACAGCTGATGTTTTCAATGGAGTGGAAGATAAACAAAGTGCTAAAACTAGCTTTTGGTTATTCCTGAGTGTGTATCAAATATCAAACCGGACAATAAAATAATTAAATGAAAGTAAAAGGCATAAATGGATCTTGAATTTGGCTGTTATCTTGATTTTGTTTTATCTTTGAGGGAAAAATCTTGTGGTGGTCTCCTGACCTTTGGTTCCTTCTTCCTTGAAAAAAAAAAAAAAAAAAAAGTCACCTGATGTCTTCTATGGACTGAAAGCTACATCCACTATCAAATGGACTTACAATGAGGAATTACTGCATGGTTCTGCCACACTACTGGTCTGGTACAAGTACAATCAAAATTTTGCTGACACTTCCCTGCCAGCTGTTGAGTGGAAGGTTATATATGGTATTATGAGACAACAATATGAACCAAACAACAAAGGGGACTGAGAAGAAAGGACACTCTTATCTTCGGGAAAGAATGAGAAGCTACTTACATAAAATACTGATGTCCTTGGGAAAGAGAAATTAATTACATAAGAGTACTGTCATGTGATAGCAAGGGAATGAGAAGAAATATTAGTCTTTGATGCTTGGGAATGAATGAAAAATCTGATGAAATACTTTGTTGTGAGAAGCACCTGACAAATGGGTCTGAGGAGATGGGACACTGGCAATCAGGGAGGAATGAGATATAAGGAAGGCAGAACACAATCCTGGAAGGGGACTGTCGGTGAACTTTTGCTTGCAATTGTAACTCAGGTCCATGGAAAAGCAGTGACTGACTTACCTTGTAATATACATTACAAAAATTAACAAAACTATTGAACACAGGCATCTTCCAGTGTCAATGGTGCAGATACAAGCTACAAATATAAATGCCCCTCGACTCCCTCCCCCTCCAAGGAGGATGAGGGACTGCAGGGTGAGGCAGGGTCCAAAACTCTTACATTTAATGGGTACAACACCAATTTTCCAGCATCACATGGTCCAGCTTTTAATCTGGACAACATCATGAGAGGGCACTTGAAATTCCCGCACCTGCCAGACTAGTTTACCAAGTGCCCATAGTGTTCAGCTATTTGGAGAGATTCAATGCAGTAAGACATTTTACTAAGGATCTAAGAATGAATATCTGGTCTGCACAACCTCTTCCCTTCCTAAAACCTCCCAGTTCTTCTCCAACTAATTCCTCTGTTATTTCCCTAACTCTGTCAATAAGTATCCTACCAGATACTTTTCCTATTACACTGAGAAGGCAAATGCCCCTATGATTACCACACACTGCTAGAGAGGGGAAAGAAGTTGTATGCAGCCTTCATGGATTTGGAGAAAGCATATGACAGGGTGGATAGATATGGATTGCAGAAAGTATTAAGAATATATGGAGTGGATGGGAAGTTGTTGAAGGCAGTGAAGAGTATGTATGAGGGTGCTAAGACTGCAGTGCGTGTGGATGGCAAACCGAGTGAATCTTTCCATTTGAAGGTTGGATTGAAACAAGAATGTGTCATGTCTCCATGGTTGTTCAATCAGTACATGGATGGGGTTATAAAAGAGATACAAGGTCGGGAAGTGGATCCTGGAGCAGCCCTAGTGAGAGAGGGCAGTGTTTGGAAACTCCCTGTACCGTTGCTTGCAGATGATACTGTGTTGTTGAGTGAAGATGAAGGGGAGCTGCAAGGCTTGGTAGATGAGTTTGGGAGAGTGTGTAAGAAATGGAATCTAAAGGTAAATGTAGGGAAGAGTAAAGTGACGGTCTTCGAGAGAAGTGAAGCCAGTGAATGTACAGTGAGACTGGATGGGGAGGATATGGAGAATGTAAGTGCATTTAAGTACTTGGGCAGTGTGATGAGTAAGGATGGAAATTTGGAGGGTAAAGTGCTTGAAAGGGTGCAGCAGGGAAGGAAGGTTGCTGGTTCATTGAAAGCAGTGATAAGAAACAGGGAGGTGAGCATGGAAGTGAAAAAGTTGTTACAATGACAGTATTGTGATACCAACTCTAACATATGGAAGTGAAGCTTGGACCTTGTTGGAAGAACAGAAGTCAAGAGTGAGAGCAGTGGAAATGAGTTATTTGATAGGACCATGTGGAGTCACATGGAGAGACAGACTGACAAATGAGGAAGTGAAGAAGCATTGTGGTGTGGTTGTGGACGTGATAGGAAGCATTAGGAGAAACATGTTAAGGTGGTCTGGGCATGTGGAGAGGATGGAGAGTGAAAGACTGACAAGGAGAAAGTATGTGAGTGAGGTGGAAGGGGTGAGAGGGAAGGGGAGGCCAAGTATGAGATGGAGGGATGGAGTGGAGAGGTACATGAGACGGGGGTGTGAGTTGGGAGCGGGGTAGTGAAATGGCGGGGGACAGAGCGACATGGAGGCGATTTGTTTGTGGTCACCCTGTGTGGGATTGAGGCGTCTGGCAACAGACAGATAGATAGACAGACATAAGTAGCCTCGGTTAGTCCAGCAAAACCGTTCATCCAACACTGTTCTGGAATGATGGGTGCCGGAAAACTGGGGTTGTACCTGTATTTAACCCCTAAACCGCGAGTCGTCACTTCCGTGACGCTCGGGTGCAACGGATCACACCGCGGGGCATCACTTTTGTGATTCTGTGCTGTTTTTAATTCGACCGGGCTTTCAGGTGGTGACTTGCATCATCTATCAGCACTACCAATGTCCAACAACAGTCAGAGCTGCTAATGTCATCAGTACTCTCATCCACTGTTGACAATTTAGCCATTTTCCCCCATTCTAGACTCCCCTCCATTACCCTCTCGTGTCGTCTGCTCAGCCGCTGTGCGCTACACAAATCTTCCCTGGATTTTTCCACTGATTTCATCCATTGAAATGAGCCCTATGCCCTATTCTTATAAAAAATAATATATATATAAAAAAAAATAAGGTAACTGATAGTGCCATACACCAGGCATTGGCTAATTATCACTTGGCAACATCCCACCTGCATTCGTTCGCTAATTTCCCCTGCTTTTTTCCCCGTGAAATATGCCGTATGAGCTACTCTAGTAATATAAATGTATATAAGAAAGGAAGGGAGAAGCCTGAGTGATATTTATATTCAGCTGGAACTGCCTAATTTTTTTTGTGTTGTCTAGATTTCCTATGACTTATTTCTTAGCATATACTGTACATTAGCAGCTGACATTTTCAACTCTTGGCTATTGAGATACGTATTGTACATTCAGTTCACTGTTGTCCTTCAAGGAGAAATCACGTTGCAGTCGCGCCCCTCCATTTCTGTCGCATTTGCGCCCATTATAAAAGGCCCTGTGACTCTACCCCTACTAAACATCGTGTGGGAAGCAGTAAAGGACAGTAGATATATATAAGTGTAATAAAGTACTAGAAATAATAAAGTGGGAGTGTGTATATGAGTAAGAAATGACAGAATACCAGCGGTGAATTAGCGCGAGTGGGAGGCTCCTACCCGCTCGTATTTTACATTGCTTTCACATTTTTTTTAAAAATTGGAATATGGATTCCAAACTACTTGGAAATCATTGAATAGTGTTTCTAGTGATAATATCAGGCAGTGGTATTCATATTACAGGATGTCGGGAAGTGTAAAATGGAGACTTAGTTACCCAACTTCAGAAGTCTCCACAAGTCCTATGGTAGTCGACGAGTCATAAAAAAAACATCCCACGAGAAATCTAAAGATATGTGCCATATGCATATGTAATTAAAATATTCTAGGACTAATAACTGATTTTTGGCAAATATTTTTAAAAAGTCAGTCGGAGCATGGATTTGCCCTGCGGGATGGGCACGGCGCGCCTCCGACAACCCCGCGGTTAAGGGGTTAAACAATGGGGAAATGAAATTCAGAAACCTAACATTTATTTTTGTTGATAAAGAGCAATTAGTAGGAGGGGTGCCTTTATGTGGTGGCACAGATACAATAGAGCAAAGTATAGGAATGCCCTTCGGCCGTCATTTTTCATATATCCCGTGAGGAGGATTTTGGACTGCAAGAGAATGGATATTTCAGCCTGCAGTCCAGTGGGTTCATATCCATGGGCCTCAACACAGTTTAACTGAACGTGGCCCAAATCACAGACTTATAATCCTATGTCAATATTTCTCAATCGATATCAGTCTGTAGCCAAATTCCTTAATCCCAAGCATTCCCAATGGCAAAATAGTGATCACAGGTCAGGTTAAAGTTGAGTATACATATAACCAAAAGCCTTAATGCCCAGATGGGGTGGATTGCACTGGCAGAATCATTTTTGTACTAATGCAACAATCAATGAAAAAATATCTTGTTACTCACTCAAGCTCACAAACAGCAGTGAAGGCATTGGTGGTGGGGGATGGTGATGGCTGTGGTGGTGATTGAGGAGGTGGTGGTGGTAGGCACTTGTAGTAGCAGCAGTGTTGAAGCCACTTCTCTTTTTCATTTGGAACACGAGGACACTCCCTGAAATCCAATAATATGCCTTAGTGCTCAGGTCTGAAAATAAGATAACCCTTTTGCTATGGAGCAGTTATGACAAAAATCTTTTTAGTTTACAAAATCAGTGCTGAAGAAGTCTGCCCTCAAATGCTGGCAATGACATAACCCAGAAGCTCTACTACCTAGCTTTACAAACCTTCAACTCCTCCCTATTCCCCCAACAGAGAATGGTGTGCTGCAGGAGGAAAACTTCAGCCCGCAGCCCATTTAACTGATATCTAGATGAGGTTGGATCACAACAAAATAAGAGCTATATAATAATCATAATGGCTGAGTGATAAATTACAATTAATATTTACAAATATCCATCCTTGTGTACAGGAAACCATTTGGCTTGTCGCTCAGTGTAGTCACCCACAGAATGAAGGAAAGAAAGACAGAAGAGTGTAAAGTCACCCATAGGCAGAAGGATGAGGAAAGAATGAAGGAAAGAAAGACAGAAGAGGATGGAGGAGAGGAATTAATAAATAATGGAAATATATGATGCATAAGAGATATAGTGGTACTAAAAGTAGACTGCAAGATAATGCTGATTTCACGTGTGTGGTACGTCTGGAAGAACGTGTGGAGATTGTCAGGCACGAAAAGATTGAACTTGCTGGTGAGTCTCTTGAGAGTAAGGAAGAGTTTAGTTATTTGGGAGACATGTTCTGTGCTGGAGGTGAGGCTGGAGCAGCTCAGTGGCTAGTGTGAGGAGTGGTTGGAAAAAGTTCAGGGAGCTGTTGCCTCTCCTGACATTGAGAGGGCTCTCCCTCTGTGCTAAGGGATCTTTGTATGCAGCGTGTGTCAGGAGTGTAATGCTGTATGGTAGTGAGACCTGGGCAGTAAAGGAAGAGGGTATCTGCAGGCACAAACATACAGAAATGTTAATGAATAGGTGGATATTCAGTGTGTCCCTGAGTGCGAGGACTGGGAGGCTTGGTTCATGATGGAAGAGTTGAGAGGTTGGATGGGACTGGAGTGTATTGGTGTTGTGATGGTGGTAGATTCATGGGTAGATTGAGATGGTCTGGGGATGTGAAGGGGATGGGAGATGATAAATGGGTGCAGAAAGTGAGAAGTGTTAACACTGGGGGTAGGGTTGCGAGAGGTATACCAAAAACCTGAGACGAGGTCACTGAGTGTGACCTCAGGATAAGGGGCTGAATAAGGAAGCTGCCAGAGATCGAGCAGCACAGATAGTGCCATTAGGTGACCAAGGCTAACGCCTGCATGCATGTTGGGGCCTTCAATAACAAAACAAAAAATTAAATGATAAGGGCTTTAATACTGTAGAGAATAAACCGGAGAAACCTACAAAATAAGACAGCCCCAAGTCTCCTTGAAGAGAACCAAGAAAAAATGGTACTGGTATTATTTTACAAGTTGCCAATATGCAGTTCAGGAATATTACCACCACAAAATATATAGTATAACACCTAAGAATCATAATGAATCCCCATAACCCCATTCGGAAATGGATATTTACACAGATAATGAATTTAATTTAAATTTCCCAAAAAAAACATGCCTTGGATCTTCACTTGGCAAGTCTGTGTAAAAAAATGCATACGTTCGTATGTGTTTCGCCTTCCAACGACTGCGCATGCATCTGGTAGGTCTGTTTCACCCACTCATAGGCATAATGTACTTTAGGTTTTTAAAAATGCGTGCGTTCGTATGTGTTTCGCCTTCAAACGACTGCGCATGCATCTAGTAGGTCTGTATCACCCATTCATAGGCATACTGTACTTTAGGTCATGTGATGCAATTCTAGCAATCAAATTGAAGAGCAGTCTTTGATTCCTTCTGAGTGGAAAATTCAAATCCTTCTCGCTATGGCTTCTGAACAAGTCTGACGTGATGTGTGTCCCGGGTGTGATATTACTTACGGGTTATTAAGCGTTTTCACTCGGAACCTGAGGAGGCCGTTGACTTTTTTTTTTATAAAACACAGTGTAATATCTTCTGAAGTTTATTGCCCAGGTTGTCAGGAACTGTGCAAATTTAGAAACAACAAACATCAATGGTACTGCGGTCAGTACAAAAAGTACGCAGAAACCAAGAAACGGATCCAGTGTGGACCATCGTATCTCTGGGGTAAGAATCCCCTAGGTTAGGTTAGGTCTGTTTGATTGGGTTTGGTTTGCTTTCGGTCTGTTTGGTGTGGTTAGGTTAGGTTTGGTTTGGTTTGCTTAGATCTATTTGGTGTGGTGTGGTTAGGTTAGGTTAGGTTTGGTCTGTTTGGTTACGTTAACAAGTTGTGTAGTATATTTTTCTGGTAGTTTCTGATGTGATTTTAGTTTTGGAACTATTTTTTTTTTTTGGAAAATGCTGGAGTTCACCTCCTCCAGTCAAAGTTCATGACTGGACTGGAGTGTAATGGTGTTATGATGAGGAGAGGAAGGCTGAGGTGGTTTGGACACATGGAATGGATGGGGGATGATAATTGGGTGAGAAGTGTTAATATTGAGGGAGGGGTTTGGAGGGGTAGACCAAGAAAAACATGGGACGAGGTCATTAAATGTGACTTCAGAAATGACAGTGATTTGGTGGATGTGCAGTGCGTCCCTGCGTGCAAGGCCTGGGGGGGCTGGGTTTACAATGGAAGAGTTGAGATGTAGGATGGGACTGGAGTGTATTGGTGTTGTGATGAGAAGAGGTAGGCTGAGGTGGTTTGGACATGTGGAGAGGATGGGGGATGATAATTGGGTGCAGAAGAAGTGTTAATACTGGGGGAGGGGGGGTAGACCGAGAAAGACATGGGACGAGGTTATTAAGTGTGAGGGACTGAACAGGGAGGCTGCCAAAGATCTAGCAGCATGAAGAGCCGCCATTAGGTGACCAAGGCCAATGCATGCATGTTGGAGCCTTCAAAAACTAAACGAAAACAAACCGAACCTGAGGGCTGTACTGGCAACGTGTAAAAATTTACCGAAAATAAAAATTAAAGGATTAAAAACAAAATTGATATCACTACCACAGTACAGTACAGTACCCTGGAACTTTTAAATATTTTTTTGAAGTTCAGAAAACTGCATAAGGTTGTCCCATGCCTCCTGAAAGGTAAACAAAAAAGTTAGGTATACAAATGGCTTTTAACTCGTGTTTATTTCCAATGTTAGACATCTATGGTTTTATAATTTTAAGTTGTGCATTATCTGATTTTATTTCAGATCAAAATATGTTTTTCCCATGATTATAATGCTTTGATCGATTTAAAATTGAAAATGGTCCCCCCACAGACCCTAATTAATGGGACTGGTAGGTTAAAAACTATGAAACTAGTGACTTGCAAACGATCTGATGGTCAAATTATCCAATACCAAACCATATAAATTCATGTCTATAATTCAGTATTATGGTTTTCTAATAATTTATGTGAAGTACTGTATATAGATTTATAGGTCTTCCTTAACTCTAACACCTCAATCCAAAGACATTTTTTTCATGCTACCTCCAGACATTTCTAAATACATGAAAAGCCATACATATGTTAAACAACCGCCCTTAATTTCCTCATAACCTGATATCACTCACAAGGGTGGACAATGTTGTCTGGAGGAAGCACGATTGAAAAAATACTAGTAAAATATAGTTCATCAGGATGAACCAGCGACAAAGTGACGCTACTTTTTTCGATGTCATTACCAGCGAAAGGAATTTAAATTTTCACTTAAAATTACTCTTTAAAAACTTAATTTTGTGTGTTCCAACTGATCTCGAGTCTTTAATCACACGGCATATCATGCTTACTTCACGTAAAATGACATAATTGAAAAACAAGAAACAAATAAATACCACTCACTTGAACAAAACTTCGCCCTCATCGACGTTTCCGTTCCAGTGATAGCCCAAGCCTGATCAAGGACGAATAAAAATAAGGAAGTCAGGTAAAAAGTCAAACTAATGCTTTTTAGAATACGTAGACAGTTTATTCTACAAGAAAAGATTATTTCTTGGTTACTAAGTCTAACAGAAATAACAATGATCAAGTCAAGACACCGTTTTATGCAGAATTTACTGACCGTTTTGAGTTTGGGTGCCCGGGATTCGAATTACCAAAGTTAGCCTTTTTTCTACTCGATGTGATTTTTATTTAGGGACAATTTTAGCGTCTAGACGCAGGAGATGTAGCTTTTTCTGTATTACTATGAAGCTCTAGCAATCTTTTTCCGTGATTGCAGGTCCTTTTATAGCTATTTTCTTGAGAGTACTGTATTTAGCGTCAATCGTGTTTTTTTTTCTACTTCCATTTGGCAATTATATTAACGTTTAGATGCAAGATATCTTTCTATATTCTTGAAACTTCTTCATATTTATCGGTATTCCGTAGTTTATATCATGTTTTTGCGATATGCTAGAGATTTTTGCTATTCAATATTCTAGCGGTGTTTGAGAACAGGTCGACCTAGCAGCATTGGTAACACTCCTTCCTCCAGCATTTAATGACATGCGGGTCTATAGGTACAATGTTAACTAATCTTCTATGTTATGGTTCATAGGAGGTACGTGGCTTGAATATTATACACAGATGTTGCCACATGCGCCACGAATTTAATTACATGCAAAAATTCTTAGGTTAGCTTGTCTGGAGGATTGTTGTTATGGTCACTTCCCAGAGAAAGCCGATAGACTTTATAATTTACCCAGTGATCTTCCATATTTGAGTGTCATGAGTGAACTGTACAATCTTTAATAACATAAAGGTTATTTCCACGGGATCTGGGTGTCGAAAAAGAATTTACAAGTAGGAAAAATCCCTGTTTTAAACTTCATTTGTTAATGGGAACTCCTGCAGATTACTCACCCGGTTGGCTACCCCATTACAATTTAACAGTATGGCTCGGTAGGAATCTGCTTTTTAGAAGCAGGGCAGCCCATACCTACTGGCACGCCAGCCCCATTCCCTATACACATCATCATCTGAATATACTATTGAGTAGGGGCTGAGTTTTGTGCCATATGCAGGGTTGATAAACTACTTGAAGGACTTCGAATTATGAATCATAGTTATTCAATATAATCAAACAAGATGTGACCTAGTTGTGAGTGGAGGGACTTTTTTAAATGAAGTAACTGAGTCGGTGCTAACAGTATTATCAGACAGAGAATTCCAGAGGTCACAGAATTAAACACACACAACCTAACCCATCTGTGAAAGCCATGCACTGTAGGAATATGAACTTTATTTTTTCTGTTTGGGCGTCAGCACAATAAGTGGCTGTTTCAGAATGATTTTTTTTTTTTACTACGAAAATTTTAATACCACGGAATATCCTGAACCTTACCTCATTTAATTAATGCAGGTTAGGCAAATCTAACCATATGTCATACCTAACTATATGTAATGTTCATTAGAAAATATAGGCTTCATTATCATTGATTTTTTTTTTTTACATATGGAAAATAATCAGAAAAACGATATTAACAAGAAACAGTCAGAAAATACAAATAAAAATCATAAAAGGGTACTTAATCCCCAATATAACAAACCCAGTTTACCAAAGTCCTGTTTACTATCCTATCTATCTATGTCCATCTCTCTCTCTCTCTGTTGTTACTGCCCAATGTTGCAGCCATCGACACTAATTCCTTGTTATTAGCTACTTTTTAATGATAACTTGTTAAATCAGCTGGAAATTTCAGACAACTTGCTTAATAGCGATGCATTCCTGCCCATAAAACAGATCTGCTACATTCTCTGATTCTGCAGTACCAGTTATATGAAAGAAGTTTGTGATACTTTGGAAATGTCCTTGATTTACAATGTGGACTGCCTGTACAATATTTAAGGGATATATGTGTTTTCCTTGATCTCTGAACCCAGCCTCACTGTGAATGTGTGTTTTTGTTGCTCTCTGAACCCTTCTGCTGTGTGTATCTGTTTTTCTTGCTCTTACCATCCTCATTGTGTGTGTGTGTGTTTTGAACCCTATTGTGGTGTGTATGTGTTTTTCTTGCTCTTTGAACTGTGTGTGTGTGTGTGTGTGTGTGTGTGTGTGTGTTTTTCTCTTTGAGATGCAGTTTAGGTTTATGCCAGGCAGGGGGACCACTGATGCCATATTCATTGTTCGACAGCTTCAGGAAAAATATATTGGAAATAAAAGGGAATTGTATTTTGTTTTTGTTGGTTTGGAAAAGGCCTTTGACAGAGTCCCTAGAAAGGTGGTGAAGTGGGCAATGAGAAAGCTAGGGTTGGAAGAGTGGCTGGTTAGGGTGGTTATGGCGATGTATGTGGGTGGTCGCACCTAAGAGTGAATGGAGTTTTGAGTGATGAGTTTTCCGTGAATATTGGTGTGCATCAGGGGTCAGTTTTGAGTCCCTTGTTGTTTATCATGGTGCTTGAAGCCCTCTCACGTGACTTCAGAGATGGACTCCCATGGGAGATGTTGTATGATGATGATTTGGTGTTGATTGCAGAGAATGAAAAGGAGGCAGAGGAAAGATTTAAGAAGTGGAGAGATGGTATGGGGCACAAGGGCTTAAGGGTAAATGCAGATAAAACAAAAGTGATGATATCTAGGATTGGTGGCGATGCAATCAGAGGAGAGGGAGAGCGGCCATGCGCAGTTTGCCACAAGGGTGTGGGAAGTAATTCCATCTTGTGTAGTGTTTGTGATAAGTGGGTGCATAAGAGATGTAGTGGTATTACAGGTAGACTGCGAGATAATGCTGATTTCATGTGTGCGGCGTGTCGGGGAGAGCAGGTGGAGATTGTTAGGCATGAGAGGGTTGAACTTGCTGGTGACTCTCTTGAGTGTGTGGAGTTGTTTTGTTATTTGGGAGACATGTTATGTGCCGGAGGTGGGGCTGGAGTTAGCTCGGTTGCTTAGTGTGAGAAGTGGCTGGAAGAAGTTCAGGGAGCTGTTGCCTCTCCTGACACTGAGAGGACTCTCCTTACATGCTAAGGGGTCTTTGTATGCAGCATGTGTTAGGAGCGTGATGCTGTAGGGTAGTGAGACCTGCGCAGTAAAGGGAGAGGATATTTGCAGGCTTAAACGTAAAGAAATGACAATGATTAGGT
>JAGKTI010020415.1:0-16343 GCA_018397915.1 Birgus latro | reverse complement strand
TAGGATCGTCATTAGGCTTCTCCTGGACAACATTTTTCTTCTCATCACTGCTGACATCACTTTCAACTGTAGTATCTTGCTCTGGCACTCGCGCTAGACGACATACGTGCACTCGCACGTATACACCGCCGTGTCTCACCAGAATTTGTTTCCCATCTCTGCCTATTACAATTCCAGGACCGTGCCACTCATGACTGTCATTTCTTTTGTAGAAGACTTCATCTCCATTCTGGATGTCGTTTAGGTCACTCGAACGTATGTTGTGCCGCAGAGCCCTAGCCAAGCGTTCATCTGATTCGGTCTTTATAAACTCTTGTCTAGCTAAATGAAGAGCGTTCAAGTTGTCTCTCACAATTTTCGATGGTGATGAACGTTCCAAGGCTGGTGGATCATTTGCGTACACATTAGGCAGACTAGGGTTTTGACCAAAAACAAGTTGGTTAGGAGAAAAGCCTGAGTAGTTGGTGAGAGCATTTCTTGCCGATACTGCCCATGCCAAGGCCACATCCAATTCACACTGGCTATCAGCCATTACCTTCCTAACAATGTCACCAATGAATGCATTCTGACGCTCACAGACTCCGCTGCTCCAAGGACTCTCTGCAGACGTTGTCATGATCTTGATATTGAAGGCCTCTCCCAATGCTCGCATTTCCGCATTATTGAATTCACAGCCATTGTCTGTAAGAATTTTTCTAGGTGTGCCAAGCACAACAATCCAACTCCGAAATATTCCTTTGATAATGGTGGGTGCACACTTATCTGCGATTACTATCGCATTACAATACCTGGTCGCCAAATCAACAAGGACTAAGAAATAATGCTTTCCCCAAGCTTTTAAATCCATGGCTATGGCTTCATTAAACTTAGACGCCATGGGCAAACTGACTACGGGTCGGGGCTTGGCTTTCTTAAATCTGCAACAGACTGTACAAGCATCAGATACAGCCTTGACAGCCTGTTCCAGTTTTGAACTTTTAATTCCCGCATCTGTGATCAGTTTAATTAGTTTTGCCGATGTAGGGTGTCCAAATTGCCTGTGAAGCTTCAAAGCGGTTTTTTCTACGTCACCCCCATGAGTTGCCAACATGATTGTTTCACAAAATTTACAATCTAGTCATAAGGAAATTGGAAGTAAGTAATGGCCTGAAGATGAGGACTTTAAATCAATGATAGTTCCACAAATTTTGACCTGGTCAGTTCCAAGGTTAATCACCATTTTTGCTTTTTTCATGGAACGTCTACTCAACAGCAAGGGAATATTGCAGTCCACAACATCAGTCACGATGGTAGCACGCATGTTTCCAACGTAGCAGGGCAGAGTAACACGTTTGAGGGAAGAAACTGTGACACCATCAGCAAAGGTAAACACTGAGGATGACGCTTCTTCTCTTACAGCATCACGTTCATAATCAGTGAGCTCACTTAGATAGCAGTTGATCCATTCAACTCCACATACAGTTGTAGAACACCCTGTGTCTAAAAGGGCACATCCCTTAGATTCTTCTACTAGAATCTGTGACTTACCTCTACTAGCGGCATCATCCGCATAGCCCATAAACATCGACAGATGCACTGTTTCAGAATTCTCTTCTCGGCTGCCGTCGTTTTTGTATGCATCCGGACAGTCACGTGCCCAATGAAATCTAGAATCACATACGAAACACTTCGATACCTTTCCGTCAGGCCCAAGTGGGTTCTGCCTCCTGCTGGTGGATGAGGGTTGGGGAATTCTAGCAGATACAGTTGAAAATCGGCCACTACCCCGACGTCGATCACGTTTTGCACCACCCCGCAACATTCTCTGTCCTCATCGAGCACCTCTAGCATAAAGCGTTTCGTCACCCTCGACTTCGTCACTCCAAAATACTGGTTCGTCTTTCACCTCCCTGGCAGACACCGATGCCTCGTTCTGCCTGCCAATTTCACCAGCAAAAATACGATTCAGGGCAGATTTCATATTTTCATATGTCACCTCAGTTATCGCGGACATCACTAGTTGTCGTTCACTGTCTGAAAGTTTGCATGCAGCTAAGAGCATAAAAGCCATCACAGAATTTGGCAGTTCCATGTCCTGCTTGGTAAATTTAAAGTAAACATGCTCAAATTCTGTCACGAACTCCCGAATGTTCATATCACTGGCTCTTCTGAAGTTATACAGCTCAAAAAATGCTGCAAACTGTCGACGTCCTTTGTCCACGAGAAACAAACCGTCTAATTTTTTCAGCAGGGTCTGAACACCATCCTTCTGTTTCAGAACATCTGTTTCAATCTGCGAAGACGCCACCCTCGCTCTCCCAGACAATGACATGTATAGCTAACGCTTGTTTTTCTGCCACTAGGTCCGTCAGTTCGCACCAAATGCCAATATCCTTTTTCCAGCTCTCATATGTGGAATCATTTCCCAGTTTTGGAGGCCACTTGGTCGAACACAACGCCATTCTCGAACTACGCTCTGCTACCAGTGTTGGAACTAGACAACCACACTCACCGGCTTCACGACGTGAACTGGCAAGGCTCCTGGTTGCATACCACAGGAACCCTCCGATGACGTCATCACTCGTGACTTAGATGTGTGCGTGCGCACACACACTAACACATATATCCAAATTGGGGGGTGAAGTGGAGCCCTACTATGGTGCCTTGATTAAATAGATGGAGACAAATGCAGTGTCCATGCAAGAACCAAACATCCACTCTATTCCCCACATCCCACTGTGGTGAGGCACTGTCAGCAGCAAGAGATAATCAATTCATTGCATGGGACAACCCTGCTGGGGCAGCTGCTTGCCTGCAGGTGCTGGGACTGCTCAGACATATAGAATGGAGCTGCTCAACAACTGCACCTACAAGATACTGTACTTTGCTGCACCTAAATGCAGTAAAACTATTGTCCTCTACCATTCTTTACCATAATGGAGACTTTATAAGCAGTAGCGATACTCAACACCAGCAGCACAAACACTTCCATGCCGAACCTGCCTCCAACATTCTCCTACCACACTACTGTACACTCCAATATTTACTAAACATTTTGATGTGTACCTTGAATATCTGGCTTTATCAGGATATTAGGACCACCTTAAAATGCAAGGATGTACAGCCCTGGTACTGTCATTCCACCATTAAACTAGAACAAAAGCAGCAGTATATGTGACTGAAGTAGAGGGGGGGAGAGGGAGGGGGAGACTGAGGATGAGATGGAGGGATGGAAAAGTACATCAGAGAGGGGGGTGTGGGCTGGGAGCAAGGCAGTGAAATGGCACTGGACAGGGTGACGGTGGGGATTTGTTTGTGGCCACCCCTTATGAGTTTGAGGTGTCTGGCAATAGATAGACAGAAAAGCAGCAAAAGTTATGAAAATCTACAGAAGGTTAAAATGACAACCATCTTTCTATCTAAACAAGGATTAATTTCACACATTTCTCACAGCCTTAAAAGCTGCCTCTTATTTTACCACTAGAAAATCTCTCCAATTATCTGACAACTGGGCCACCACCACCTGCCTTAGTACCAAGTGAGTGTATGAAAATTAACCCTCTTGTTACTGGACGACACAGGCTGCATCCAACCGCGAGCAAGTACTCAAGATGTGGGCCGTCTCGGCCTTAGCCGATTGCTGGGAGAACCCCTGTTTCTGCACTCAAAGTACTTCCTAAATATTTTTTCCTCACACCCTTAGTTTTGCTTCTATCACAGTGATTTTTTATTCCTCGTAATCTTGAATAGTTGTACTTGCTTATGGTGTCGATAAAAATATTTGGCGAATATAAATTATGCACTTACACTATTTATTTTTTCTTTCCTTTGTGTTTTCTCATACAAATATTTGTTTTATGGTAATTGTTACTGAGAAAGAGTTTTAGGAAATTTCATTAGCTACATTTTGGTTTATAAACATTTACTGTTGGACAATTCGGGTCAGTTTTATGTATGGCAAAAGGAAATTACCTAACAACTGAAATGCAGTGCGGGAGTGGTGTTTCACACAGCCAAAGTTGTTGCTCAATTACTTTCTCCTCTGCCTTTATTTATGCCTCTATCTGCTTGCTTTTCTATTCACGTAATCTCGAACAGTTATACTTGCTTACTGTGCTGATAAAAATGTTCGGTGAATAAAAAATTAAGAGCAAAAATATCAAGGAGCATCGTCCAGTAACAAGCGGGTGGGATTAGGTTAATCGCAGAATGCGTCATCCAGTAACGAGCGGGTGACTTTTGCACCACTACCCTAAGTATCGAAAGGGTTAACAGGCCTTAGTTATGAGGAAAGAATCGCTTTCGTTTTTGAAGGCTCGCATGCGTTGGCCTTGGTCACCTAATAGCAGCTCTCCATGCTGCTCGATCTCTGGCAGCATCTCTATCAATCCCACGTCTTTTTCGGTCTACCTTTCGCTACCCCATCCCCAACATTAACACTTCTCACTTTCTGCACCCAACTGTCATCACCCATCCTCTGCACATGTGAGTCCTTAAGTAATCTTATCTGATTGAACTCATCTATTCCCACATTTTTATATACTAAATAATGGTTTCAGGAAATTCAGTGAGTCTAAGTTAAGAGTTCCGAGTCTCATTGGTTGCCAGACAATTTTACATTCCACTCAGATCACACTTCACCAACTGGGCTAAAAACACTGAGTCTCCTAGGTTACCAGTAAATCTGAGCTTCCACTTTTATCACACATGACTAACCAAGCTGAAAATATCGAGTCTCCGTGGTTACTTGCCGATATGACCTTCCACTCTGATCACACCTGACCAACTGAGCTAGGTTTAGGGAGTCTCCTCAGTTACTAGTCAAATAACCTCCCACTTTGATCACACCTGACCAAATGAGCTGAAAAAGGTGCTGGGAGCTTTTTAGGAAGAACAAATGAATTACAGTACTTACTCAATCAGACTTCTGTAGTTCTACCTGTCCCCCTCCCACCACTCCTCTCCCAGTGCCATCCAAGCTCTGGCAACTCCCTCCCATCACTGCTTCCCAACCTGACCATTTGGCAACCATCCCTCCAGCTACTCTTATTCAGACTGTCTTGCTTTTGGTGCTCGGTTCATGGCCACACCAACCCATGCACAACACACTGCCACCACTATAATAAAGAACATGTGGATTAGAAATATATACACAGTGATATATACAGTACTTGAAATGCTATCCATCTATCTATTGCCAGATGCCTATAATAATTGTAGAAACATGTAGATTAGAAATACATACACAGCAAAATATGCTTCAAATACTATCTATCTACATATTTATTGATAGACACCAGTAATAATCACAGAAACGTGGATCAGAAATATATACACAGCGAAATATCCTTCAAATACTATCTATCTATTACCAGATGCCTTATCAAGTTCGGGGTGGCCACAAGCAAATCACTTCTATGTTGCCCTGTCCCCTGCCATTTCACTGCCCTCCCCCCAGCCCACACCTCCCTCTCTCATACATGAAATACATTTAATACAAACACAGGCACTAGAAATACACTGTAGCAATATAATCCTGTTCAGTGAACTATGTATAAATCTTTCTCATCAAGGCATTTCACCTACACTCATTTTTTTTTTTTAATAGGTGGGGGTGCTCACCATCCACTCACTCAATGTAGTGCTGCTCTTGGGTGTCTGCTCTTTCCTCTCCTCCATCCTTCTTTCTCTCAATCCTCTTCTGTCTGTCTTTCCTTCTTCTTTCCTTATCCTTCTGCCTACAGGTGACTTTACACTCCCTCTTCTGTCTTTCTTGCCTTCATTCTTTCCTTGTCCTTCTGCCTGTGGGTGACTCTACACTGAGTGACAAGCCAAATAGTTTCCTGTACACCAGGAAACCATTTACTATGCTGGGTGGTAACCATATAACCAAATTTTGGCGCCTGGTGGTTCAGTGTGTAATTACAGAGCTCCAATCGGATTGAACCGGTGAAGGTTTATATCCAAGGGGTGATTGGGATTTATTGCTCACGTAATGCCATTCAGGGATGACTGAGGCTGGTCACTCTCATCTTAAATGTCAGGACCAACTTGCCTAGCCTCGGGCTTCTACGTTCCTCTGTGGGGCAACATAGGATTGGATGAATGAAGGAATGAATTTTTTTAAAACAGAGGCGATGATGCACTTGACAGGTTAGTGTTGACTGACTGAGTGCAACATGTCCGAATAACATCACTGTAATTCATATATCAGGTAATGTGAATTGAAACTTATATCTATCTATTGCCAGACGCTTTAATCCCGAAAAGGGTGGCCACAAACAAATCACCGTGTCCCTCTGTCCCCTACCATTTCGCTAATGCAAATTTATCCCTCAGATACAAATTGCACTCAGCCAATCATCACCAACATGCCCAGCGCATCTTCACCTCAATGAGAGAGAGAGTATACAGTAGTTCAGTGGCAGAGAAATAATACTGCAGCTCCATCCTTTCCATGGCATTTCATTACTTCTATCAGATTGTGGTGTTCATTGTTACAAACTTTGCATTAAAGAGGCTCGGATGGTAATTTTAGGCTGAGGAAGTGAAAATTGTGTGTGTGTGTGTGTCAATTATTAAAGATGAAGAGTCTTCCCCTTTCAGGCCAAATTAATGTGCGAGGGGTATAGCATGATATTCACATTAAGGTTACTCCTAAGCACTCAAGATGGAGCCAAGGCAGTTTAAGGCATTTTAGAGAAGAGATGTCAGGAATTGTAAAACATTATGCCATTCAGACTATGCTTCATTGGGTACATCAGTTGAGCAGTGTAACCCCCTTCCATCTGGCAACAGGAATGTATCAGTTGGACTCATGCTACTTAAGTCAGCTGGTTTTCTTCACAATGAACTGGCTCATGAAATTCAATTAGCCTTTTGAGGAAGGAATGGGTCTCCTTGGTTACTATCTGTATTTATCCATCAATTTGACTACACTTGGCCATCACATAACCAGAAAGGGGTTAAGGACATCTGATAGAGTAAATTAAATTACCGGATTTTACTCAATTTAGGATGTCTAAAACCTACTGAATCTTTTGAAAGCCCCCAGCTCACTGGATGTCCGAGAGCATTCATCAGCACCGGTAAAAATGTCCAGTATTTTACATTATTACAGTACAGTATATGGGTTACAGTAGCCATTTCTGATAAGATCACTCAACATATAAAAATGGTTCTTATATAAGATGGTGTTTCACAATGACAGTTACACAGCACTCTCATATTTTTACCATGCATTTATATGAGCCATTTTTGACAAACGAAATTTTGGGCATCATTTTAAATATTAAGTGTTATTGATTGTAATCACCTTCGCAAACTTTTGATTTTTTTCCCCCCCAGTATACAAGAAACAGTACAGGTGAGCTCAGTCATTGGAAACCAGCAGTTTTCTTTAAATTAAATTTTAAAGAAAGAACAAAGAAAATTTGGGATTTCTTTTATTTCTGGAGCTTTTAGTATGAGTTATACCACAAATGGCACCAGATATGAAATGTATGGTTGGTATATACAGTAAGACCACGATATAACGAACTTCAATAGACTGGAATTCACTTTTATAGGAATCGAGGAGCTACCAGATTAAATTCCTATGTATCGGAAAAAGTCCAATAAAGCCAGGAAGCAGTCCAGACTATCTAACCACTTCAGCTAGGTTCATCACAATAAGATGAAGAGAAGACAGTATTACTGTATATATATTATACCAACTGATTATTGTAGTGAAGGTATAATACACTACAGTACTGCAGTGGTAGTAAAAACAGTTAGAAAATCGTTGGTGCGATCCGGACTAATGTCTAATATATCGGAAAAAGTCTGGGTTAGGAGGAGGAAGTCCGGATGTCCCTTTGATTGGAATTTCGCTCTCTTCGGAATGGCTTTGGCCCCAATTAGTGAGGTCTTACTGTACCTTGTGTGAAATCTTAGCTCACTAGCTCAATAAATAATGTTACACATGTCTAGAGAAGGGAAAGAAGTTGTATGCAGCCTTCATGGATTTGGATAAAGCATATGACAGGGTGGATAGACAAGGATTGTGGAAAGCATTACGAATATATGGAGTAGCTGGGAAGTTGCTGAATGCCATAAAGAGTATGTATGAGGGCTGCAGTGCATGTGGATAGTGAATTGAGTAAATTTTCTATATGAAGGTTGGATTGAAGCAAGGATGTGTCATGTTTTCATGGTTGTTCAATCTGTACATTGATGGGGTTATAAAAGAGATACAAGGTCGGGCAGTGGATGTTGGAGCGGCCCTAGTGAGAGAGGGCAGTGTTTGGAAACTCCCTGTACTGTTGTTTGCAGATGATACTGTGTTGTTGAGTGAAGACGAAGGGGAGCTGCAAGCCTTGGAGGATGAGTTTGGGTGTGTAAGAAATGGAATCTAAAGGTGAATGTAGGGAAGAGTAAAGTTATGGTCTTCGAGAGAAGTGAAGTCAGTGAATGTACAGTGAGGTTGGATTAGGAGGAAATGGAAAATGTGAGTGCATTTAAGTACAGTACTTGGTTAGTGTAATGAGTAAGGATGGATGTTTGGAGGGTGAAGTGCTTGAAAGGGTGCAACAAGAAAGGTTGCTGGTTCCTTGAAAGCAGCAATAAGAAACAGGGATATGAGCATGGAAGTGAAAAAGTTACTACATGACAATATTGTGATACCAAATCTAACATATGGATGTGAAGCTTGGACCTTGTTGGAGGGACAGGCATCAAGAGTGAGAGCAGTGGAAATGAGTTATCTGAAAGGAACAGTGTGTGTGTCTGTGTGTGTGTGTGTGTGTGTGTGTGTGTGTGTGTGCAACTCTGGGCATAGGCTTCACAGCCTGTTATCAAGGCCCAGCAGTCCTCCTACATACCATACACCTCTACATGTCACCACTTCGGCGCTAACACCCACCGTCCACATTGAATACATGCTAGGGCTGTC
The DNA here is from genome assembly GCA_018397915.1 of Birgus latro. Taxonomy (NCBI): domain Eukaryota; kingdom Metazoa; phylum Arthropoda; class Malacostraca; order Decapoda; family Coenobitidae; genus Birgus; species Birgus latro. The sequence continues at coordinate 7,432 of JAGKTI010020415.1, read as the reverse complement.
TCATACAGGACTGGTGTATTGGTATTAGCAGGGGTATTTTTACGACATGTCGGCGGGTCTCCTGGTAAATCAGTAAAGCCTGATTTAATGAAATTCAAATCCTTAAATTGTTCCCTGCCCCAGCACGGATTTGAATGTGGGTCCATTAGGACTGCAGGCCACCTCTCTACCGATTGAGACAGACTGACAAATGAGGAAGTGAGGGAGTGTTGTGATGTGGATGTGATAGGAAGCATTAGGAGAAACACACCGAGGTGGTTTGGCCATGTGGACAGGATGGACAGTGAGAGACTGACAAGGAGAGAGTATGTGAGTGAGGTGGAGGTGGGGAGAGGGAGGGGGAGGCCAAGGATGAGATGGAGGGATGGAGTGGAGAGGTATATGGGAGAGGGGGGGGTGAGCTGAGAGCAAGGCAGTGAAATGGCGGGGGACAGGGCAACATGGAGGCGATTTGTTTGTGGCCACCCCTTACGGGATTACGGCATCTGGCAGTAGATAGATAGATGGACATGTCTAAGTTGGTTGTGGCCTCCCCTTATGGGATTAAGGCATCTGGCAATAAATAGATAGATAGACTTGTCTAAGTTGGATGCAAAGCCAAATGTTCAAAATGCTTTCCAAATGTTAAAAAATAGAAAATTCTGAATGGCTGTATCTAAATAACTATACATAATTTGGGATTTTTTCGTAACTCGATGTTAATTATCGTTTTTTTTATTTTTTATTTTTATTTTTTTTTGAAGAGGAGGAGGAGGAGGAGACCTAGGGATCTCTTGTTGATCTGGCATGGAATGACCTTATAATGAGAGGCTCAGCTCTGGATTAATTGTTACACTTGACTACAGACAGGCCTTGGGGGGGGGTCTTATAAAGAAACTATAGAATCTGAGGCACAACTGGCTCTAAAAAATAACCTACCCTAACTCAAATCTACCACTGTCAAAAAAGAACATGAAACAGACATATTTTGATATACGCATAATTTTTATTAATATGCATACACCTTCATTTGCTTGCCAATCAAACAGCTGAGCCAGGCTTCAGTGTGACCCTGGTACCGTAACTGGTACCGGTATATGCGTTATCATTAAAACAATCAATTAGGAAAAGGCGTTAAGGAGCTTCTTTACATGCAAAATGCTGTAAATGACGTACTGTTTTTCTAATGCCAGACGCCTTGATCCCGTAAGGGGTAGCCACAAACTTATAGCCGTTATGTCGCCCTGTCCCATGCCATATACTGCCTTCCCTATTACACCCTCCTGTCCTTAAAACAAGGTATGCCCCCCCCCCTTTTTTTTTCAGACTACACAAACAATAGATGGGAAAGTATGAGAAATTATGTCTGCTTATACACAAACCTTGAGTACCGCAGACAATAGGGACTGGACAAGGGGCGTGGTGCTCAAATCCACATCACTCAGACATGTTTACATGTGGTCTGGCAACTTTCAAAAACTCTCACTTTTACCCCTTCTTACCACCCTACCCCATGTAAATTACCCCCACTTATACCCACCATCATGTAAAACACTGAAAGGGGTATAACCATTTTAATTGAGAACATCAATGGTAATAAAAATAGCATTAACAAAAGTTGAGCTGGGTACCCGTGTGTTGTTATGTAGCTCCCTGGTACTCTCCTCCTATCCCCCACCCCAAATGTTGTTAGTTTTGCCTTCTCTCCTCACGTGGCCTTCGGGAGAGATCTTAGGCCATGTGGTTAGATGAAAATTTGTGGGTCTGGCAGTTTAAGAAGACGAAATAGAACAAAAATGTGTGCTAACCGGAAAAAATTCTTTCATCCTTGTGTTCTTGTGAGTTAGCGTTCAGTTTCAAATTCTTCGTTTGATATGCTTCCAAACACATTTTGGACTGACTGAGCATATGGCTAAGCTACTCAGTCAGTCCGAAATGTGTCGCTCAACACATTTCGGACAAAGAATGTGAAACTGAACGCTAACTCATGAGAACATGTGGATGAAAGAGTACTTTTTCCTGGTTTGCAAACATTTTTGTTCCATTTTGTCCCCTAAAATTGCCAGACCCATAAATTTTCATCTAACCATAAGGCCTAAGGTCTCTCCCAAAGGCCACTTGATACGAGAAAGTGAAACTATGACAACACTGTGGGTGGGGGATGAATGCGTGACATCATCACATGCAGCTTTCAAATTTTGTCACCAGGCCGGCTGACTTCCTGCATCAGCTTGAGTTTTTCCATGTGTTGACATGGCTTGTCTCATTATTCTGAGGCATTACAACAAAAACGTGTTACTCAACCGCGTTACTCAAGGACTGAGTGTATATATTTTTGATCCAGTGTGTTTGGCTCTAATCAATGAATGCCTCTACAGTAATACCTCAACTTACAAACTTAATTGGTTCCAAGAGGTCGCAACTTGATTTTGTTTGCAGTGAAAATCCCTTACAGTATTACATGTACAACATAAAAAACATTGTTCTTTTCACTGATTTGAGGGTAAAGTTTAGATTGTATTATGAAATATGAATGCATACATTAACACAATACAAAAACATTACAGTATAGCACACAACACTGTTCCTTCTACCATTTGATGCCTATTTACAACTGACGAAAGATAATGGAACGTTTGCCACCTGCGAAGATGTGGATGTGGCAAGCATTTCATTTTTTTTTCGTTAGTTCTAAAAATATACATCGGATATATGCGTACGTTTGTACCTGTGAAATGTTCGGTTCATTATTTTTTGTGTATTCGCATCTTTGAAATGCTCGGATCTTGAATGTTTGTAAGTTGAGGTACAGTATTACAAAATCAAATTAATTTTTTTTCTCCCCCACTGTAACACTGGTTTTTGGCATCAGTGGGAAATTGCGATAACATGGGACTCGCTCACTTGCCACATGCTCGCAAAGCATATTTACTGGTCTTCACTTCGGTAGTCTCCCCTTTTGTTTCGAGTGTATGGTCATTGAAATGCCATTCCCTCTATCTCTTGCCAGACGCCTCAATCCCATAAGGGGTAGCCACAAACAAATCACCTCCACATCGCCCTGTCCAATGCCACTTCACTGCCTTGCTCCCAGCTCACCCCCCCCCTCTCATGTACCTCTCCACTCCATCCCTCCATCTCACCCTAGGCCTCCCTCTCCCCCCCTCCACCTCACCCACATACACTCTCCTCATTAGACTCTCACTCTCCATCCTCTCCACAAATACTAGTGCAAGTGTGTGATACAAAGTGCCTCCATCTCACCCTAGGCCTCCCTCTCCCCCCCCTCCACCTCACTCACATACACTCTCCTCATTAGACTCTCACTCTCCATCCTCTCCACAAATACTAGTGCAAGTGTGTGATACCAAGTGGAGTGATCAACTTCTGCATGATATACTGAAACTTGTGACTTGGAAATGTCTGGCTGGGATGGTACCCTTGGTGGAATGTGCGGTACTAATGCAGGCTCCAAGAGAAAGCCTTTTCTTTTTTAAAGGGCTGTGGGGTCCTTCATCTGCAACGTATCCCCAGTGATCCTGTTTATATAGACCTCACGGTATGATAAGTTGTTATGTGATGAGTCTTCCCTTGACGTAACCCCATCACATACCGAAGTGTGACTGTCAGGTTTGGGACTGCTTGAGTTAATTCGATTTCAATTGGTTAGATTTTAATTTGGTTAGGTTTGACTGAACAAAAGTAAAAAATAAATTCCTTGCTGGGTAAATTCTCCAGATACTGATAAAGAGGTATGGTGATCTTACGGAATAAGAGATTTTTCTTTCACGGATTAAATTTTTCGAAATAATGTATAGCAGCAGTGTTATACTTTGTAATTAGGACTCACAAGCAAGCCTACCTAATGCCTCCCCTACGTAACATTTAGAAAAATTAAATGTGCAAAATTTAAATCCCGCAATCCGTAAAATCACAATGCCACAGATAACGCCCCTTCGCTAATTATTAACTGATTTACACAACAAAATGAGGCAGGGAATGTCTACCATTAAATATCAATAAAATATAAAAGGTGGCTGGTCGTGGCATTGGGATTTTACGAACTGCTGGACTTAAGGTCAATTTTCGTAAAACTACATTTCTCCATCCAGGAAATCTGACATAGCCACATTGTAGACCATGTTATTTTGAATCTATTGAACTAAACATTTATTTCCGGAAATGTATATTTAACGTAACGATCCTATACATTATTACCTTGGATCTCCCCTCAGTTTAAAACATTTGCGTCGGTGTTCCTGTCACAGCAGTTCCTGGGCGTAACGTCATGCCAGTACAGCACATGCTCGGACGTCATGGCCAATGAAATTAATGTCAGCCAAAAGGTGGGCCAATCAAATCACTGACAGCGTTAGATTTTCACATTTCAAACATCTCATTAGTCAGTTCCACGATGGCGTCCTCTCGTAATGGGTGTGTGTGGCTAAATGTAAGGTCATCGCTCGTTTTTTAAAGAATAATCACGAAACTATGAATTTGCTACGAAGTCATGGTGTTCTGCCTTCCTCCCCAAAGTGTAAGAAGTGTGGAAGTGACCTACATTATAGACAAGACTTTCATTGGTGGTACTGTAAGAATTTTAAGAGTTACACAAACTCAAAGAAGCAGAGGGCATGCGGGTTTAGTGTATCAGATTATTCGAGAACTTTACCCTTCCACCTCATCCTCTTCTGACAACATTTAAGGTAAGGTTAGTTAGGTTGGGTCTGGTTAATGTTAGGGTAGATTAGGTTAAGTTAGGGTATACAGTTCAACCCATATCCTCGATTTCGAAACCAAAAATATTTATTCTGGTCAATTTTAACGTGATCTGAATGAATCTGACCTTTGCTTTTTTCGGATTTCACTCATTTTGGGGATAGGCTTCGGTAGGCCTACCTCCAAAACAAGTGATTTCCAACAAAAATGGTTAAATTCATTCAAACCACACTAATATTGACCAGAAAAAATATTTTTGGTTTCGAAATGGAGATATGTAGTCTTCTGAAAATTGATTGGATTTAAATTACAAAAACTGACCAGAAATAAGTATATATTTTTTTTTCCCGAAATGGAGAAATATAGTTTTCTGAAAATTGACCAAGTATTATTATTCCAAAATGGAGAAATATAGTTTTCTGAAAACTGAAAACTGACCAGTTTTGGATTACTAAAACTGACCAGAAAAAATATTTTTGTTTTGAAATGGAGAAATGTAGTTTTCCGAAAACTGACTGGATTTAGATTTCATGGATTTAATTTTTCAAAACGTTGCATAGTGGAGGCATTAGATTAGGTTAGGCTGGGATTAAACCGTAAGTAGGCTTGCTGTGAGTCCGAATCTCAAAATATACTGCAACACTGCCACTATACGTTACAAGAAATTTAATCCATAAAATCTTAATCTGACAATTCGTAAAATCACAATGCCGCCACAATACTTAAAAATGCCAATAAAATGCCTTCCAGTTAAATATGTATTTACCTTAACCATCTCAAAAAATTAATAAAGTGCTGGCTTAATTTATATTATAGAGCTTTGGAGGCTCATTATATTTTTTATTCTACTTCAGCTGGCTACCATCCCACAATTTTATACAGCTTAAAAAAAATCCATATTACATCTACACAAACATTTTCATACCTAGATATCATTCAGAAGCTGCACAACACCATCCTGCAGTGGCTTGCTTAATGTACATGATACTTTCCCAGAGGCTATGGTTTCCTTTTCACACTTTATTTCACCCCTTTCTTCCCTTCATTTACTTCACCTGGTCACGGAAATAAACACTAACTGCTTCATTAATTATATTCTTATCTCCAGGGTGTGTTAAGGCGAGTCCCAGCGATGGAAAAACAGATAACAGGTAAGCTAAGCGGCACCTGGCAGGTCCACCATCCTCCCTCCACCTTTGGCCTACATTTATTTTTACGAAAACATGCATACTGATACCCTGAAAAGACTGACTTTATCATTTTACCCACCTTGAAAACGATGAATGGCGACGATGACCAAAAACATGATGATTAAGATCTCAGCAAAACTGAACCCGCACAACACAATTAACCATTCTCGTTCCAATAATATTCCATCCACAGTCCTCGTGATACCTGCCCCATCAGTTTTTAATAATATTCGCTTGTTATTATATAAAAAAAAATACAGTGGAATTTTACTACTTTACAATTATGTAATTGGTATACCGAATTATAAAATCTTGATGGAAAATATTTTGCAACGATATTTACTGGTCCATCACCCATACGTATTTTCTTTGTCTAACCTGACTAAATACCGCAGCAAATAAATCAGTTATATATATTTGCTGGAGAAGGCTATATAAAATCAACTAAAAGATATAGAAAAGACTAGTAAGTTTTTACATCAACAAACATTTCAATGAGTACAAGCCAGCCGCGGGAAGTCCACAGGCCCCTACAATTATTCAGGAAAAATGTATGAGGTCCATAATAAAAAGGGGGATATGTATATTAGCCAACTGTTATGTTCAAATAATCGGCATCCTACACACCAATTTACCTTACAATGAGTTACGAAAAATTATTGCATGACCACATCACTAATTGTTGTTATTTCGAAGATTTAGGGCTGCGGGAAAAATGAATGGGAAGTCAACACTCATATCTCCTTGTTCTACCTGTAAAAATAATCAAAAGCTCGTGATAACGTCCCTCATAACTATGTGTTTCTAAAGAGAGGAGAGGAGTTGAATAATATGCAGATGAGGGAGAAAGAAAAGATCGCAATGGAGAAATAGAGAGAATCAAGTCCTCGAGGTGTTTGTCAGTCAGCCCATGTCGGGGTCCCAGAGTCTGGGAGTTCCCAAGAGACTGAGGCGTCGAAGATGATGATGAACAAGGGAAACGAAAGATTATACATTCTACTTTCATTCCAATCTCAGTTACGAGAGGCAGTTGACCGAAATTTTGTGAATCTCGGTCAACACACCACACTGGGCTTGGATTTCGCAATGCCTTCTATTTTTCTGTTACTGCGAATATACCTTTGTCTCCTTACATGCTACTTGTACAAACTATGTCAATATTTAAAAGACATGACTTACATACACAGGGCCTGATTAACGCAGGTGGAGGCCTTGATGTGAATGTGTGTGTGCCTTATGGTTTGTGGAGGCCCTGTTGTGTGTGAAAGCCCTATTGTCTGTGGAGGTCCTATTGCTTGTGGAGGTCCTATTGTTTCTGGATTTCCTTTTGTCTGTGGGGTCCTTTTGTCTGTGGGGTCCTATTGCCTGTGGAGTTCCTATTGTTTGTGGAGTTCCTATTGTTTCTGGAGGTCCTGTTGTTTCTGGAGGTCATATTGCTTGTGGAGGTCCTATTGTTTCTGGAGGTCCTATTGCTTAAGGAGGTCCTATTGTTTGTGGAGGTCCTATTGTTTGTGGGAGTCCTATAGCTTGTGGAGGTCCTATTG
>JAGKTI010020414.1:0-16343 GCA_018397915.1 Birgus latro | reverse complement strand
AATCCCTCTAGTTCGAGAAGCCCCTCAAGCTGAATAAAATCGTCTGGAAATAGCAAGAATTAACTAAGATGTCATCAAACACCATTACAAACAAATATAATGCACAGAGACGGATGCTAACCGCCCGCTTAGGGGTAAATTTCTTTTCACTGCACAGGCCTCCATACTGGAACTAAATCCAGATACTGTCAATAGCTACCAACCTACAAAAAAAAGTAGTTCTCTAAGTAAAGGCCTCTAAAAAATACACACACACACACACACACACACACACACACACACACACACACACACAATCACCATCATCACTATCATCCACGTCTTTTTCCCACCTATGGAAAACATGGCACGAAAAGGCACGACAGAGGGACGACTAACCAACACCATGCCCAGTGAAATGGACCATACACTCATTCACTCACGATATCAAGCCCCCGGAATCCTGGCCAATCTTTAAAAAAAATAAAAACAGAAAACTAACAATCTCATTTTCTCTTCTCTAAACACGCTCAGCATTACACGCCACACATAGTCAGGCCGTCGACTACCAGTTTAAAATGGGATGCCACACTCCTGTCACGTGCTCCTACTGACATATTACATCCACCTCGACTCCCCCCTCAGTTGCTTGGCATCTTCATCAATAAAAAAAACAACACATGATAATAATAATAATAATAATAATAATAATAACAAAAAAGATACATTACTCCAGGTCGACTCCAGTTCCGCATAAGATTCAATAAACAGGGATGTCAACATTGCCAAGGGAATGCAAGATGGTCTCCACACAGCTATAGTATTGACAAGCTTCTGTGCGGATTGCTATAATGATTCATGAACATACAATAATACAAGAGTTCAAAATTTAAGTGTTTATAATTATGGTTTGATGTTTGATCCCAAAAATCCCTTTAAAACTCCCCCTCCCCCCCTCCGAAAAAAAAGTGTCTGGGGCTATTGCACCAAGGAACAATTGTGTCAAATCTAAAGTAAATTAGCGAAGAAATAAAGGAATGACGCCAAGCTGAAAAGGGGTTTAGAAGGAACAAAGAAATGGAGAGAATACATCAGCTCTCCACAATGCGGTGTGGACAGCCAATGAAATTAAAACAGTAGGAGACCAAATGAAATTAAAACAGTACCATTTGCACATCGTCGAGAAAATCCCTACTGTAACAGAACCTTACCAAATAATGTTGATAAACATGAAAAAAATCACTTGCGAAAAAATGTTGGTAAATCAATATAATCACAACAATTGCTACCTACATTAAAACTATGATTGAAACAGAAAAATTAAGTGTGAAGGCTTACACATAATGCTGATAATTAAGAAACCCTACATACAGTCTCTACCAGACAGCCTAAGCCACTGGGTAGAGATAAATGGCTTGTATCGTCCCTGCTTCGGTAGCGATAGGCCGGTCCTGCAGTGGACCTCAACGGCTGATGACGACGATATATATACAATAGCACACTCTCATTGTTAAACAATTCACTTATAAAAAACAACATCCTTAACCATTAACATAATATTATACACGCTAAGAAAGTCATGCAAAATTCTACACTTACTAATACCATAGTGAAATAATGCCATAAATGAATCCTTTCCTTAATGTTAAAAATGCATGTAGCAGAACGAACATCAACAGTATCAAGCTTAATAAATATAATGATATGCTATACATATTAAAAAATTCAAGTAATAATACAGTATCACAAATACCATACCGGTAGTCACTAAATCATGACAGACACACACAAAAAACTATCATTACATTACAGATTTTCTCCTTTCCGAACAATACTACGTACATAAGAAATAAAGAACAAATAAAAAAAGTATTGGATATAATAACCTACACATGTTCAGAAACTGTCAGTATCAAATCATAAGAATTTAATATACTGTAGTGCACATCATTCACTCAATATGATAACAAAAGTAAACACAGATAAAATATAACATTACCTTATAAATATCTACTTCGCCAAACACCTGTAAAACTAAAACAGTCATTAACCTTTGCACTGTGTCTTATTACTCTGCTTGTTCCTGCTACCTCAACACTATTTCATCCAGTATAGAAATGACCTCTCGTACTGAAGTGGTTAATAAATACTATATCCAACCCCATCAGTTCGAAAACCCTCTCACCAGCTGAATAAAACCGTCTGTAATAGTAGAAGCAGCAGCAGCAGCAGCAGCAGCAGCAGCAGCAGCAGCAGCAGCAGTAGTAGTAGTAGTAATCCAAAGTTCATCTGCAATGTGAACCCAGTGGACTGCAAGCTTAAGTTGCCCTTCTTCAGCAGTCCACCAAACTCCTTTTGGGGGACTGGGAAGCAGCTGAGGGACACGTATAACCAGACAGGTGAGCCGCCCAGGTATATCGGTGCCACCACATGAAGGCGTCTCTCTCCAACACCAGACAACCAGAATGAAATATAAATGGAAGAAGTGGCTTACCTGTTGTGTGATTCCTGAAGGGATGAGTCAGAGCTGCCTTGATGCTTATTCACTTCGTATTCACGTGTCCGGTCTTCATTTTCATTATTCCCCTACATTTCAGTCAACCATTACCCTCACCTGAAGAGAAAAAAAATCAATAGAGTAAATCATCATCATCATCATCATCATCATCATCATCATCATCATCACCACCACCACCACCACCACCTTCTCCCACCCACACCTGCGGATGGGGTGGGGCAAATATTAACATAAAAATGTAAACATTAGAAAATACTAAAAAATCACTAAACCTGAAAAATGTGAAAAAAAAAAAAGCACTTAATAGGGAACACAGTTTACTAAGAGGAAAAATTACAAAATGAGAACATGTACTTCATATGAAACATAAACAGAAAAAAAAAATCCGTACTGTGAAAAAAAAGCCGGAAAAAATATAAGAAATCCATTTTCCAATCGCCATCACTAACGCTAAAGAAAATGTAATTAATGTAAGCAGTAACTAAAAACAATTGCATATTACGTACATTATTTTCTTTCCATGATTCTGTACGTAGGCTTCAGTTAATCTCTCTCTCTCTCTCATCAAATTTCAAGGTATTAGCAGTTTGCATCCATTACCCTTTATTAGGGATCAAAATTAGGGGCTATTAACCGGAATTAGACGGAATGAAATGAGAGAGAGAGAGAGAGAGAGAGAGAGAGAGAGAGAGAGAGAGAGAGAGAGAGAGAGAGAGAGAGAGAGAGAGAGAGAGAGAGAGAGAGAGAGAGAGATTGCTTATTACTCTCAAAATTCCATTGTCTGTTATTTGTCTTTCTCACATCATCATAACTATTAATCGCAAAACAAATATAAACTGAATCTTTAATCAGTCTTTTTAAACAATACTCGTACAGTATTTTGTCGTGTGTTTCTGGGACGGCTCGGTCAGCGTTTTCAATATATAGTTTATATAACTTCTCACAACGCCTTCTACATTTTATAGTCTCTGCCTGGATAACCCACTCCCACCGTCACACCCACACCAGCAGACTGAGATATCTCCACAACACATGAGACACCCAGAGCGCTATTTATGGACCACCCTGTACATTTCCTCAGGCGTGATGCGGGTCCTAGTCGGCCCGGAATAGTTGAACCTTCCCAATCAACACAACTTCAATATATCGGTATAATTTCACCTTTTCCTACTGTACTTTATAATGGTATAATTTCTCCCATTTCCTACTGTACTTTATATTGGTGTAATATCTTCCATTCCGGCTGTACTTTATACTAGTGTAATTTCTCCCATTCCTACTGTACTTTATATTGATGGAATTTCTCCCTTTCCTACTGTACTTTCTATTGTAATTTCTCCCATTCCTACTGTACTTTATATTGCTATAATTTCTCCTATTCCTACTGCACCTTTTTAGTATAGCTGCTAACACATACATCACTACCACTAAAAATACCACCATCACAATTACCACTGCAACTACAACCACTCCACCACCACAACCACCACCACAAGTTAAATGACCACCACCACCTCCACAACAATGCATTAGGTCTAGTTAAAGATGCAGTTTTTTTTTAATTCTCCCACGACAGAGGTTTGGCAAGAGCACCTGTGAGTCAAAGAAATATTTAGCACACTCCTACTCTTTACCAGTCAACGAAACAAACTGCAACCCTGACAGAAACCATTGGCAGCAGCAACACTCGCTAATATTAATGGCAGAGAAAAACACTTATGTCACCGTTGCGCAACACTTTCAGACTGTTGATGTCCTTTTCAGGATTTTCCTCTCTCCCTCTCTCTCTCTTTCAAGATTTAATTCTAACTGGGGGACTTAGATACGGTCTTCACTAATATCTTTTACTATACGAGAGAGAGAGAGAGAGAGAGAGAGAGAGAGAGAGAAACTACAATGAATACTCTTATCGTTCCCTTGAGTGACACAGGCGGACGGAGGACAGACAGCGAAGGAAATGAGAGAGAGAGAGAGAGAGAGAGAGAGAGAGAGAGAGAATCACTATCATCACCACAATCACAGCTACCACTATTACCATTACACTTACTATCACAACCACATCTACCACACCTACCATCATCAAAACTTCCAACATCTCCACAACTAACATCAAAGAATACTGTGAAAGACAATGAAAGACAAGAGGGAACATTCACGCGAGTCTCTATGGGAAAATTGTAACTCTGGGAACAACGGCGGGCGCGGAAATTGTGATAGCAGTCGTTTGTGCTGGCTCACACCACGCCAATGTTTAAGGCGAATGTTAGCACTTATGAGGGTTGTAACAATATCTTTTGGTCCATTATTATTATATATAGATATTTATAACGATGCACTAATTTGGAAATCTTATTGAACATTCTGCAGCGAAAAAAATAGCAAATAAATACAAATAGTACTTAAATAGATTATTTTCTGGTCAGGAGGGTTGATGGGAGGTTAGTGAGGGATGTTAAAGTTATAGGAAGCGAGGAGTGTGTGCAGCAGCACAAACTGTTGATTTGTGACATGGTGCTTAAGGAACGAGTGATGAGAAGGAGGACATATGCACCTAGGAGGAAAATATGGAAGGGAAACCAATCAGTAAGGGATGCCTTTTATAGTGAGATGAGGAGAGTGGTGGCTGAACAGGGAGCCGTAGATAGAGGCGTTAATGAACAGTATAGAGCCCTTAAGAACAACATCTTGAGAGTTACCGATGCAATATGCGGTTGAACAAGAGGCCCACCAAGACATAAAGTAACTTGGTGGTGGGAAGAGGGTGTAGAAGCTGCAGTTAAGGAGAAAAGAAGGCTTTTCCGGGAATGGAAGAAGGATGGTAACAGGGAGGAGTACTTGGCTGCCAAGCGCAGGGCTAGAAGAGAGGTATACAGGGCGAAGTCTGAGTCACAGAGACTTTTACTTGATAATCTAAATCATGGAGAAAGGAAAAATATGATTTTTAGGGTGGCAAATCAGGTGAAGAGGGATAATCGGGACATTGCAGGTGAGCAGTGTGTGAAGAATGATGAAGGAAGGGTAGTGGTGAACAGTGGCGATATTAAAGATGAATGGAGAGAGCATTATAGCCGGCTGTTGAATGAGGAGTTTGACTGGGATAGGCAAGGTTTGGAGCCAGCAGATCCAGTGTTTGGCCATTGGCCTTTGATTGACGCTCCTACTGTGAGTGAGGGAATAGGCAGGATGCGAGTGGGGAAGGCGGCAGGTGTGTCTGGGTTGACTGCAGAAATGTTGAAAGCCTCAGGAGATACTGGGGTAAGGTTAGTCACTGACCTGATAAACATGATTACATTTGAGTGTGTTGTCCCAGATGATTGGCTGAAGAGTGTAATTGTAAATGTGTACAAAGGGAAGGGTGATGCCCTGGAAAGGGGAAATTACAGGGGTATAAAGCTCTTAGATCAGATAATGAAAGAATGGAGAGAGTTCTAGAAAATATGATTAGAGGAAGAGTGAATATCGATGAGATGGAGTTTGAGTTTATGCCAGGCAGGGGGACCACTGATGCCATATTCATTGTTCGACAGCTTCAAGAAAAATATATTGGATAGAAAAGGGAATTGTATTTTGTTATTGTTGATTTGGAAAAGGCCTCTGATAGAGTCCCTCGAGAGGGGTGAAGTGGGCAATGAGAAAGCTTGGGTTGGAAAAGTGGCTGGTTAGGGTGGTTATGGCCATGTTCGTGGGTGCTCGCACCCAGGTAAGAGTGAATGGAGTTTTGAGTGATGAGTTTTTCGTGAATGTTGGTGTGCATCAGGGGTCAGTTTCGAGTCCCTTGTTGTTTATCATGGTGCTTGAAGCCCTCTCACGTGACTTCAGAGATGGACTCCCATGGGAGATGTTGTATGCTGATGATTTGGTGTTGACTGCAGAGAATGAAACGGAGGCGGAGGAAAGATTTAAGAAGTGGAGAGATGGTATGGGGCACAAGGGCTTAAGGGTAAATGCAGATAAAACAAAAGTGATGATATCTAGGGTTGGTGGCGGTAAAATCAGAGGAGAGGGAGAGTGACCATGTGCAGTTTGCTACAAGGATGTAGGAAGCAATTCCATCTTGTGTACTGTTTGTGATAAATGGGTGCACAAGAGATGTAGTGGTACCAGACAAAACCTTCCACAGGAGTACCCGCTGATGTTTAATCATGTCCAGCTCGTTCCTTCATCATCCTTGAACATGCTTGGGGTTTAATTCACTCGGGATTTATCTTGGAAAGAACATGTTACATCTCTTGTGAAATCTGCTTCCAAGAGATTAGGTGTGCTAAGCCGACTCCGAATCTTCTTTACCCCTACACAGATGTTGACTTTATACAAGGGTTTTATTCGCCCCTGTCTGGAGTACAACTCTCATGTGTGGGGAGGATCCCCACATACAGCCCTTCTCAATAGGGTGGAGTCAAAGGCTTTTCGTCTCATTAACTCTCCTCCTCTTACTAGCTCCCTTCAACCTCTGTCTCTTCGCTGCACTGTTGCATCTTCATCTCTTTTCTATAGCTACTTCAATGGCCACTGTTCCTCTGAACTGTCTGCTTGCATCCCTCCACCTCTATGACGAGCACGTACTACCCGTCTAGCAACAACCTCTCATCCCTTTTCTGTCCAACTCTCTAATGCAAGAGTTAACCGTTACTCCCAGTCCTTCATTTATGCAACTGGTCAACTCTGGAACTGTCTTCCTCTGTCTGTATTTCTTACTTCCTATAATCTCCAGTCTTTCAAACACAGTGTGTCCAGGCATCTCAAAAGGAACGGATCTTGAATTTGGCTCTCTTTTGTGTTGTTTTTGTTTATTCTTGGAAGGAACGGTTTGCGGGCCCATGGCCTTTGGTTCCTTCTTCCTTGCATTAAAAAAAAAAAAAAGACTGCGAGATAATGCTGATTTCATGTGTGCGGCGTGTCGGGGAGAGCAGGTGGAGATTGTTAGGCGTGAGAGGGTTGAACTTGCTGTGAGTCTCTTGAGTGTGTGGAGGTGTTTTGTTATTTGGGAGACACGTTATGTGCCGGAGGTGGGCCTGGAGTTAGCTCGGTTGCTAGGGTGAGAAGTGGTTGGAAGAAGTTCAGGGAGCTGTTGCCTCTTCTGACATTGAGAGGACTCTCCTTACGTGCTAAGGGGTCTTTGTATGCAGCATGTGTTAGGAAAGTGATGCTGTATGGTAGTGAGACCTGGGCAGTAAAGGAAGAGGATATTCGCAGGTTTAAACGTACAGAAATGACAATGATTAGGTGGATGTGCAGTGCGTCCCTGCGTGCAAGGCCTGGGGAGGTTGGGTTTACGATGGAAGAGTTGAGAGGTAGGATGGGACTGGAGTGTATTGGTGTTGTGATAAGGAGAGGTAAGCTGAGGTGGTTTGGACATGTGGAGAGGATGGGGGATGATAATTGGGTACAGAGGGTGAGAAGTGTTAATATTGGGGGAGGGGTTGGGAGGGGTAGACCGAGAAAGACATGGGACGAGGTCATTAAGTGTGACTTAAGGGTTAAGGGACTGAACAGGGAGGCTGCCAAAGATCGAGCAGCATGGAGAGCCGCCATTAGGTGACCAAGGCCGACGCATGCAAGCATGTTGGAGCCTTCAAAAACGAAACGAAACGAAACGAAACGAAATGAGAGTGGCGCTCGTCACTGACAGCTCATACCTCTTGACTTGACACAATGGCCTCTGACTGTGGTTTACATTTTCATTTAAAACTCCTGGCACTAAATCAGGTGTCATTCAAAAGGGTAAGACGTAGGGAGTAAATAAATGAGATATATCAGGCCAATCTGTTGAGAAACTGAAACTCTTCATCGCAAACTGACATTTTATTTTTATATAGCCCACTGCACTGCTCAGCCTTCTTACATTTTTTTTTCCTACGGTTGACAGTAGCTTTATTCGGACTTGAAAAGTTATTGCTACACAGAATACACTCCAAGTAATGTATAGCAAAATGAGATATCACTCAACCTGAACAACTATATTAGCAATATCACTGTATGCCCAGTAGAAAGCATTTTCAGGAAGTTAGACTGGGTAAACATAGCAATATACATAGATGGAGAAAAGTTTAATAATCTAATATTCGCAGATGACGAAGTCCTAATTTTAGAAAGAGCAGAGACGTTGCAAGAAATGTTATCTTATTAGAGAAAGTTTCAAAATAGGGTTCAAGATGAACTGGGGTAAGACTACAGTACACCAAAGAGCGTCATCAAAATAGGGGAAGAAACTCTTGAAG
This sequence comes from Birgus latro, assembly GCA_018397915.1. NCBI lineage: Eukaryota > Metazoa > Arthropoda > Malacostraca > Decapoda > Coenobitidae > Birgus > Birgus latro. The sequence goes on along the minus strand of JAGKTI010020414.1, from coordinate 7,628 downwards.
AATTTGAGGAGTACAATTTCTTGGGGCAAACATTAAACCTAACGAAAGACCATGAAGGTGAAATAAAAAGACGTATTACAATTGGATAGAAAGCTTTGGTAGACAAGAGACATCAGGAAAAGTAGGTTACTAGTATGTAAGAAATGAAAAAAGTACAATTAATACATAATCCCAGCCATGACGTTCATGAAGGATAACCGATGGAGCAAGAGGGTAAACTGGACTCTACGAGATCGCAAGCGTAGCAGAAAAAGACCAGACAGGAGATGGAGATGAAACAGTTTGCAGGCAAAACCTGGCAGATTTTAGCTCAATCGAGGAATCCATGGAGAAGGTTGGGGAGGCCTTTGTTCAGCAGTGGATTCTAAATGGATGATGATGATCATTGCATCACTATTCACAGTCATACACTGAACTCAAGCAAACTGGTTATGGATTTCTAGCACAGCATAACAAGTGGTGCAAACACGACAGACCTCGCCCAGGCCGACAGCAATTTTTCTAGTGTTGGTAAATACTGATTAGTCTACTGTAATGGTGCAACTAACTTCATCTTAGAGTTTTAACAAATAACCCTGTGAACCTTTGAACTTGTGTTTCACCTTTTAAACTTGAAAGACATTACTTCCACAATTAAATAAGTTGCTTTTGGGACTCATCTCCTTGACCTGTAAGTTAACAACACTCAATAACCATAGTAGTCTATAGATAAAACAATGAGAAATAAAATAGCATGAGCAACATAAAAAGAGCCTGATACCCCAGAACAACGCCCAGTAACCACTTGTAGTGTCTAGATAAAACACGGTGAATTAAATACCAAAGCAACAATGAGAGAATAACCAACCACATCAACATTTCTGATAATTTCATCAACGTGGACTTAGTTTAGATAAAATGTGATTGACAATATAGCACTCACCTTTCCTTGTCCTTTGGAAATCGGAAAAAAAGATAATCCGGCCATTTTTGCCTAGAATTTCTGCAATTAACTGCAGCACAGAACTGCCTGCCAAGCATTCTCCAGCTCTTTTTCCGCGCCCGCCTCTTGGTGCGCCACTGTCACCCAGAGTTACACGGGGATGGCGCAACTGTCCACTGTTATCTTTATACTCTTTGCTAACATCACGACCACAACTACCACTACTACCACCGCCTCCACAAATACTACCACAACCACCACACACCACATATACTACCACCACCAGCAAAGATATTACACCACCACAATTATCAACGCTACCACAACTACCACACCCACCACAACAACAATTACCAACAAAAACAACCACCACGACTACTGCTGCTAGTACCGCGACTAACACATCTACCACAATTACCACCAACACAACTACCACAACCACTACTACTAGCAAAACTACCACCACAGGAGAGACAAATGGAGGTGTTTCTCTCCAAGCCGTTCTTCTCTCTAAGGGTTTCCTCCTCTTTCTCTCCCTCCTCCAATCTCCTCTCTCCATCCTGCCTCTCCTTTCTTCCTCCTTCCTGTCTAACGACCTTCCGTCTCTCTCTCTCTCTCTCTAACTGTCTTTTCGAGGCTTTTTGTTACAGGAAAACAAATAAAAAATAAGAACAGTAAGCTATTGTTCTGTTTTTCTCTTCTTTATCACGTTTTCTTTTTCCTCTTCCTCTTCCCTGTCTTTCAACGCTCTCTCTCATTTTTATTAGTTATATCTGTTTCGCTTTATAGCTTCTTTACTCATTCTCACTCTTCTTCCAACAAAGTAGCACAAACACACACACAGACACACACACAGACACACACACACACACACACACACACACACACACATACACACACACACCACAGGCAGGCACAACACCCAAAACACCTAGAAACGGATGCTCACCCTCCTATTCTACACACACGCACAATTTCCTGTCTGATTTACATATAATGAAACAACCTTACATACAAGCGCAGAAAATGGAAAAAGGTCAACTATCTATCTATCCATCAAGCAGTACATATCTATCACTGTTTACATCAATTAGGTACAATCTATCAATCAATCTCTCTATCTGTCTATAACAATCACACTCTCTTTCTACCAACATTAATGTATTTAACAATCTACAGTAAACCGGCATAAAACACATACAGAACACATATACCATACATACATATATACAGTACACATAGATAAATACAGATACAGACAGATGGAGACTGGAGACAGATAGACTGAGAGACACTCACAGGAACAGATAAACAGACAGACAAACGGACATACAGATTAATACAGATGGCAATATTTATCACAACGATGGACATCACGATACAATCCACGCAATCAATAAAAACAACTTTGTATCAAATATATACATTCAAGCAAACCACGCTACTGATATCGACCGCAACTTCTAACCTTGTATTTGGAAACCTTTTTATTTGTTTTTAATGTATTTGTCTGCTGGCATGGGCGACATCCAATTAAAAAAAAAAAAATCAGGAGGGGATGTAAATTATTCGAAAAAGTATCGGTGCTGTGTGTCCGAAGCTGTTGGGAATTACTCAACCATACAGAATTACCAGGCTTTTAATACCGGTATGAATTATAACATGAAATACCACTCCCTCCACATTAAACACACTACAGTTACATTTTTTCACTCAAACGTGGCCCAGATTTTCGTACTGTTAAAGCTTTTTTCACGCAGCTCAGTGGCAGAAAATGACAATACTACGGCTCAATATTCTCTCTATAACAATTCTTCGTGACTGCATTTACTCATTACAGTCTACCGTCACTCTGTTGTTATAACTCAGGTGTTAAGCTGGAGATGGCAATTTTAGGTCGTCAGCGTGAAGGGGGTATTAGCTGCTGGTATGGCAATCACCTACCACCATGACTCCCAATATTTGTGAGAAAAGACTCGTACTTCCCGGTTTTCTTTGGTTCGTGTCATTTAACTTATAATCGATCTATTTATCTATCTATCCATCTACCTATCTATTGCCCCACGACTTAATTTCGTGAGGGGTATCCATAAACAAATCGCTTCCATGTCGCCCTGTCCTCTACCATTTGACTGCCCTCCCTCCAACTCACACACCCCTCTCTCGTAAATCCATCACCCTATCTCAACCTTGGTCTCCCCCTCCACCTGACTCACGTTCGCTCTCCTAGTCAGTCTCTCATTCTCCATCCTCTCCACATGACCAAACATTAATTGTGGACAGATATTTATTGAAGCCGGTGTACATCAAGCTTATTAGGAGAATATTTTGTGTCTGGAATACCAGTTTTTACAGCCACTGCAGACAAACAGTTTTCTAAATAACCAATAATTACGGTACACACACACACACACACACACACACACACACACACACACACAAAACACTGTGAATCACCGTGGCATTTGTATACCTAATAAACGGAGTGGTCAGTAAATAGCACTCTGTTATACACCCACCCGGCATTTATCCTGTGCTGCGGGGACGGCTCAGTCTGCTGATGTGGGTGGGGGTGTGGCAGAGAAAGTAAGAAATAAATAACGCAGGACACAAAAGCCGTCCCCGCAACACACAAGTCGCCTGGTTGAAGTGGAAGAAAAGCGATATAGATGAAACGGAAACGCCATCATTAAATCCGGTTTGTTTTCATCTGACGGAACTGGGCCACTCCATTCGAATATTAAGTCGTGGTTGTCTGAAATTCGATGAGCCTTAGGTATGAGGTTGGAACGAATCTCCTTGGTTACCAGCCAAATTTACTCTCAGCTCTGACTACACCTAGCCATAACTAAGCCAAAGAGGGTCACCTACATTTCGACAGGTGAAAATAAATGTATTATAATTTGCGTATTGATATTTGTGTTATATTACAAGGAGAGACTGACAGACGAATGAAGGAGGAGAAAAGCGTCGTGGTGGTGATATGGCTGTGACTGAAGGTGTGAAGATAAATATTTTGAGATGGTCTGCTCGTGTGGAGACGATGGAGAATGAGAGACTAACTAGAAGAGTGTACGTGAATGAGGTGGAAGGGGAGAGGAGGACAGGGAGACCAAGAATGAGATGGAGGGATGGAGAAGAGAGATATGAAAGACGGGGTTTGAGGGCAGCCAAATGGCAAAGAACAGGGCGACATGGAGATGATTTGTTTGTGCCTATCCCTTACGAGACTAAGGCGTCTGACAACAGATAGAGATAGCTTCTTTTAACCCCTTTAGTACGAGGACGCATTGGGCCTCTTTGATATTTAATAAGATCTCTCGTACTGAAGGGCTAAAAAATAATCGCTTAAAAAAAAAAAAAAACTTGCTGGTGCAGTACCGGTAAATTACAAGTATTGTTCGCGGGCGTGTGGGCACAAAGAATCACACGGCCATTCGTCACCTCCCCTTCCCCTCACATTTCCCCTCTTCCGCTCTCTTCCCTCCTTTCTCTCTCTCTCTCTCTCTCTCCCCCTTCCAACCTTCATATCTTCATCCTTTCTTTCTCATTTTCCTCCTCCCCTCTCCCCAATCCACTCTTCCCTCCATTTATCCCCATCACACCCGCTCCCCCTCTCAAACTAACCCCCAGCTCTCTCCCTCTCTCTCTCTGCCTACCCCTTTTTCCTCTCCTTCACTCTCTCCCCACTCCCTCTCCCACCCCTCCTCTATCCACCCCTCCTCCCCAAAACTCCTCCTCCTTTCTCCCTCACTCTCTATCACCACCCTCACCCTCCCTTCCTCCGTCCACTCCATCCTCATACCTCTCCCCACTCCTCCACTTTCCCTCTTCCCCCACTCGCCACCCCCCGACTCCCCTCCCTCCCCCACCCTCTCCTCTCTTTCTCCCCTCACTTCCCTCCCTCTTCCTTCGACTCCCCCTCCCCTTTCCTGTCCCTCTCCCCTTACCCCATCCCCTAAAGCTCTCTCTCTCTCTCTCTCTCTCTCTCTCTCTCTCTCTCTCTCTCTCTCTCCAGCGTGTATTGAGAGGCGTGACTTTTTTTTCCAATATATTTTTCCCACACATTTTTAAAACATGTAATTCTTTTTTGCGTGTATTACATTTTTAACTTTTTCAACGTTTTCGCCACTGGAATGCAGGATGATTTTTTTTATTCTGCAGGATGATTTTTTTATTCAATTATTTACTAACTTACTTTTATTTGTTTATTTCCGAAATTACTCAGGGTACATAACACAAGATAAAATAAATGGAGTCTTTCTCATTTTATTCTTGCTAATTCATTAATTCATTATATTCATTTGCTTATTTAATCATTTATTCACATATATTCTAAAACAATTAAATATTTAGAGACATAGCTTTTCCTACAGGGTTAAGCACAAGGTCTTCGTTAAGCTGAACAAAATCGTCTGGTGGTGGCTTGATTACAGCTAAAAATGCGACGTTAACCCTCTGAGTGTCCTTTTTAATAATATATAATCGCCATGTAGTGTCCAGAATGAAATAAATCAAACCTATAAGATAAATGAATAAATAAATAACGTAAATAAGGTGATTGCAATAACCCCCCCAAAATGTAATATCCTGAATTTATTATAATGTTCCCTTGATAGTATCCCCTACGAATTTAACCCTTTCAGTACAAGGGACAATAAAACCACAAAATAAATCGTCTGGCGGTAGCAGATAAAAAATCGTCATGGAATATATAACCCCTTCAAGCCGGTCAACTTAACTCCAGACGATTTCCTTCAACTTTTCGAACCAGAGGGATAAACAAGTAATTCCAGACGATTTCCTATAACTTTTCAAACTAGAGGGAAAAGAAACAATGCCAGACGGTTTCCTTCAACTTTTCAAACTAGAGGGAAAACAAACAAGTAATGCCAGACGATTTCCTTTAACTTTTCCAACTAGATAAGAAACAAGCCATTCCAGACGGTTTCCTTCAACTTTTCAAACTAGAGGGATAAGAAACAAGTAATTCCAGGCGATTTCCTTCAACTTTTCAAACTACATGGATAAGAAACAAGTCATTCCAGGAGATTTCTCTCAACTTTTCGAACTAAAAAAAAAAAGCCACACCATCCGTGCGTGGAATAAAATCGTCTGAGGTGGCTGGAATGAATCGAAAAAATACACCATTGGACTGAAAGGGTTAAGGGGACATAGGACACTACTTCTAACCTCTTTAAATCGTCTGGTGAGAGAAAGAATAATAAACAAAGCGTGTCCTCGTACTGAAGGGACCAGCGTGAAAATATGACCCAATCTCATTCTCCCAATATTCATTTTTCTTACGCCTTTAGATTTTTTACTCAATATTAATCTTCTCAATTTTCTCCCCATCATTCCCTCTCAGTATTTTCCTCCACCTCTCTAACCCATTCAATTCTGTGCTTCTCTCTCTCTCTCTCTCTCTCTCTCTCTCTCTCTCTCTCCCTTGCTACCTCCAGACGATTTTATTTACCCTAGGGCATACTTCTCAAACAAAAGGAATCAGATATAGCCTTCATGAACCCCTTCACCCCAAGAATCTCCCTTAAGCTGAAGAAAATCATCTGGAGGTAGCAACAATAAAACTGAAAAAGAAACACATGATTGGATTGAGAATATCACGTACACTTTCCAATATATTTTCATATTTTCGATACGCATTCCACATTTTGTCTTTTCACCTCCGTGAAGGGGGTTATGTTTTAAACTGCGTTTGTTTGCTTATTTGCTTGTCTGTCGGTCTGTTAGCAAGATTGCTCAAAATGTTATGAACAAATTTTGATGAAATTTTGTGGAAGTGCGGTCCATGGGAAAAGGAAGAAATGATTGAATTTTTGGCCGGATCCGGAGCCGGAGTATCCCGCACTATATCTCCAAAAGCTCACAACGAATTTCATTGAAATTTTGTGGAAAGGTGGGCCATGGACCACGAGAGAATTCCTTAAATTTGGGGGTAGATCCGGATCAGGATCATATATCCACGGCTCCGGATCCGAATCCTTTTTAATGGCAATGGCATTGGCGGAGGTATGTGCTCTCTGAAGGCTAGAAAGTTTTAGATACTTTCCGCTTATTTCCATATTCTTTGCACTGACCCATAACTATTGTATTTCTTCCACATAATCACATCACCTTTCTTTTCGTTCTCTCCCACGTTCGATTTTCCAATATTCACCAAATATCTTTTTCCTATAATTTTCCCCTTACTCGTTTCCCCCTTTTTATATATTCACTATTCTTTTTGGTTTATGCTTTTCTGAAGAACGTCTCTGTCAATCCTTTACTCCCAATAATTTTTTTTTTCAAATAATCTAACAATAATTCCCAACAGAAATTTCCACCTCTCTTACAAATCGTTTTATCTATCTGCCTACCTACCTATCTATCTATCTATCTATTCTTCATAATTTTCCTCTCCACAAACTTTTCACTGTTTTATGTTATGTGTCGATGGCTAAGCCCGTGAGGTACAATCAGGATTCCGGAGACCTGATTTTTTTTTTTTTTTTTTTAATGCAAGGAAGAAGGAACCAAAGGCCAGGGCCTGCATACTGTTCCTTCCCAGAAAAAGTAAAAACAATACAAAAGAGAGCCAAATTCAAGATCCATTCATTTCGAGATGCCTGGACACACTGCGTTTGAAAGACTGGAGATCGTAGGAAGTAGGGAATACAGACAGAGGGAGACAGTTCCAGAGTTGACC
>JAGKTI010020413.1:0-16343 GCA_018397915.1 Birgus latro | reverse complement strand
GATTCTCAGCCTCCCCCACCACCTAAGTTTAACCACTTGATACAACGATGAATGCACTCCACACTACCATTCTGCATATCACTTTTATCAACCGAACACATGTTACGATTGTAGTCTGTGATTGCATTTGGCTTTCGAATATGCTCAGCAGTCGCATGATCTACTGTTTCTATGTTGATGAGAGTACCTGTGTGCACAGTTGATAGCATGTGAACATCACGCTTGTCTCGCCATCGCAGGGCAAGGAGATCAGTGCTATGTTGCAACAGCACTGTGCCTCTCTCTTGCTCCTCATGGAAGTGTGGCATGCCACATCTATTTGGCCACATTGTGCCACAGGAACCAATGCCTCGTGATAGCAGGTGCATTGCTAATTCAGGAGAGGTGTGCCAATTATCTGTGTAGAGTATCTGTCCTCTTTCCACATAATCTTCCATCAATTGCTTCACAACAGCACCAGAAATGCCAAGACGATCATGATGGGGAATATCGGTCATTGCCCTAGTGTATATCATCATATCTAGGACAACACCCATATCACAATCAAATAGCACAAATATCTTGATGCCCAAACGAGGACGTTTAGATAGAATGTACTGCCTGAAAGATATACGGCCCCAGAACAACATCAGCGACTCATCAATCACAACCTTTTGAAAAGCCCCACAATAGTGTTTGAATTTGCCTTTGATGTTTTCCAAAACAATTCTGATCTTTCACAAACTCTCTGTTGGGTCCAAGGTTGTGTTGTAGGAGAAATGAAGGAACCATAGGATGTTCTGGTACGTGTTTCGTGCATGTACTTGCTGAATGCATCGACCAGTGTCAAGACATCAGTGGTCCAGTAGTCAACAAGCTCATGTTTCTTTACCAAGGGCATCAACATCGTAAGTGCCATGAACAGATACAAGGTTGGCACTGTCACGTCAGTCCAATGTCATGTCCTATACGTTTCTTCCTGTGCCATGTCTGCTGCCATCTGATGAAAAAAAAAAAACGGTTGGTCTCTGTGGCAAATGGTGTCATGAGTTGCTCGTCAAAGAAGAGGAGGAAAAAACTTTTGATAGAGCTCGTTGCCGTCAGTCATGTCATGTCCCTAACACCAGAGTTCGTGTTGTCAAAGGCAAAAGTCCTTGGTCTGAACTCTTGTGTTGCCTTCCATCCGTAGGCTGCTCGGGAAGGGGACACCTGCACTCCCGGCTGCTGCCTGGTCTGCCTCCCATGTTCCTCTGCACCTTATGTGCACACTGAGGCACTGACTTCACTCCGGGCTCTGAAGATGATGTCCCCAGTGCATGATGGGGTGGTGAAGGGGCACATGAGGTTTAGAGAAACGGTGAGATGGTACGTGAGGTTGAGGGAAGTGGTGAGATGGCACATGAGGTTGAGAGAAGTGATGAGATGGCACATGAGGTTGAGGGAAGCAGTGAGACAGGAAGTGGTGGCATGGGCGAAGCTGTGTGGGCTGAGTGCACATGCACTGTTGCTTCATCGTCCTCCACACCACTCCTCTTCTCTGCTTCCTTTCCTCCAGGAAAGAGCTCTTTTGCCATAATTTTCCACCTTTTTGGTGGAGGTGCAGCTCTACCACAACGTAGTGGAGCAGCAACGTCACCCTCAGAGGAATTGTCATCCTCCTCCTCCTCATCAGGTGGTGTTTCATAACACTCATTGCCGCTATCGTTGCTGCTTATTTCCTCCCTGTTACTTTGGCCATCTTCTGACCCAGTCTGGTCAGTATCACTCTCCTCACGCTTGGGAAACAGTCCAGACCTGATTTAATAGCTGGTTAGTCCCTTCCGCATGCGCAGAGTGCGGTGGTGGGAAGGGGCGGAGGTAGGGCCAGGAGCAATACCTTGATGTCCACTCATCACGGCGGTGCGCGCTAAGCTGATAGATGTGGTGTCTGAGAGTGTAGTCTAGGTCAGTCTCAAGATGTTCAGAATGTTTGTTCACTTCCCAAAAATGTTCAGTTTTCTACAAGTCACACTTGAATGACACCTGCAGCCACGCTATGGCCAAGCGTCATTTGACGCTGGCGGCCACGGATGGGTTAATGGCAATGGCACTGATGGAGGTTTACACTCTGTGAGTGCATTCTAGTTCATACAAGCACTTCGCGACCATGTCCGGCTCCTTGTTACTTGCTCAAATGAGAGCTGTTCCAGGACCTTCCTCCTCTGTGCTCCAAATCAATGATTGATATGTCGATGTAGGAGTGAATGCTTTGCTGCCATCAGCAGTTCAGTTGTAAAATCACTGGGAACAACTCAGAGTTAAAACAACCCTTTTGAAAATTTCGGTTGATATTCATTAAAAATGCTCCTGTTACTTAATTGCAACCGTCCTGCTGAGTTTCCTCAAAATCGTTTTTCCAATTTTGGCTTCACTACACACACATACACACACACACACACACACACAGGATTATAATGTTCAAAATAATATTTGAGACAAAAACGGCGAACGACAGTTGGTAGGTAAGGAGGTAGGTAGTTATGTTAAAGAAAATAAACTTTTTCAGTGTGCCCAGGGGAACTAAAGTACCGCATTTCCTTTTTATATTACGCCTTACTCTTATTTTCCTTTGTGGCACTGATGACTGTGTTCAGTGCTCTGGGGTGCAAATCTGGCCTTCACATATTATTTTGTAGCTTTTAATCACAGGTCAGTCACAAAGTCCGGGAAACAAACCCGAGCAGACCTACGTACACAATCCCCTGGACAACCAGTCCACTAAAAGGCTAGGAAGTACGTCTAATTATACATCTTTTCAGCTGTTGTGGTAGGATAGGAGGTGACTGTTTTCAGATGTGCGTCATCAAGGCACCGCATCGTACTTGTCTCTATGGTAGCCCGTTGTACATTATATTAATTCTACTACTGGATGCTTTCATTCATCTGAAAAACAGTATTTTGTACAGAAAGGACGACAGTTCCTTCGGTAGACCGTCTTTACTGTGTGTTTGCTTCCAACAGACAATTTTGTTTAGTTGTGGGGAGATACTCATTTCTTGGAAAAAGAATTGATGATGATTAGACAATCACCTGATCTTTATGTATGGCAAAAGGTATTAATTGATGAGAGGTAGTAGATAGAGGAACCGGTAAATAGTCAGTAGTTAGGTGTGGAACTATTTCAGACACATTTTTAAGTAACGAATACAGAAACATAGGACAAAGGTAGGCAGTAATAAACTTGCGGACAGTAATGAAATCTTAAATTAGATGCATAATTTAAGATACATAATGAATTTCGTGTGATTGCATATGAGGTTCCCAGGGATAGAATGAGTTAGTACCACGTAGTTGAAAGGTGAGTAGGCAGGTATGAAGGCATATAAGATGATCAGTGCATTAACGACATTATGTCGCCAAGGGAAAGAGAGAGGGAGGGAGGTTGGGGAAGTTGAAAGAATGAAAAAGAGGGATAGGAAGCGAAGAAAGAAATGAGGTAAGACAGAGTGAAGGAGGGAGGGTGGGAACGAGTTAAGAAGAAATGGAGAAACCGGTGGGAGGAAATGGAAGGAAATGAGGATGGAGAGAAAAAGAGGAGGACAGACGGAGAAAGAAGAAAACAAAGGTTTATGAAGGGAGGGAGAGTGGGAAAAAATGAGGAGAGGTGAGGTAAGGTGGTAAATGAACGAGTAAATACATGAAAGTGAGATACCATTAGTTAAGTATGCAAACATAAGTGCTGGTGTACCCTCTCTTACCTTCCCACTTATATTTACTGGTGTCAGCGTCCATTCCTTTGCTTCCTCGGCCATCACGCCCTTCTCATTTTGCTCTGCACTATCTGTTTTTTCATCCCCTTTTCTCTCCTCCCTTTTCCCAATGCTCCCTATGTTTTGTACTTCCCCCTTTCTCCTCTTTCCGTCATTTTCTTCTCCTCTCTCCATACCTCATTTTTCTCATCTTTTTTTCCTCTTTCCCTTCCTTTTTCTCGTCTTTATCTCCGTTCTGCCCTTTTGCCTCTCCTTGTCTGCCTTTTCTGTCTTCCATCATTATTCACCTTTTCCTGTCTCTCCTTCCCCCTCCCCCCCTCTAACCGCTTCTTCCCTCGTCTCAGTCCTTCCCTACATTGACCCTTCTGTTCTTCTACTTTCCTTTTCGCCTTGTCTTGTATGCCTCCCTATTCCACCTTTTCTTTACTTGCTCCCTCTCCGTATTCTTCAGTGCTTTACTTCCTGCTTAACCCTGTATAGTGGGGCAGCATAGCATAACAATTGTGCATTTTGTGATAAAAGCATCAAATTTGGCAGAAACATAGGTGAACATATAAGAAAATAATATGGATATTGGGTCATCTGAAATTTGCACTCTGACGGCCGAGGCAGCCATCTTCCAAAATGGCTGCCAAAATAAACTTTCTTATGTTTAAGGGGGGCGTCCCGTATAATCTTCTATTTCTAGGAGGACCTTTATTTTTCTGTCATTAATTTGTGGGTGGAAGTATTCTCATTTTAGCATATTAGATTCCACCTCCTTCCCCCAAGCAGGCCGGGGGGGGGGGGGCACAAGCGATAATTACCGATTTTCTATATTTAATAACTTGGAAATCAGTCATTTAACAGACTTGAAATTTTGTGACTCTACACTGAGTGACAAGCTAAATGGTTCCCTGTACATCGAAACCATTGACTATTCTGGGTGGTAACCATATAAGCAAATTTTCGCCTTGTGGTTTAGTGGGTAATTAATGTGCTACAATCGGATTGAGCCTGTGTCGGTTTATATCCAAGGGGTGGTTGGGGTTATTGCTCACGTAATGCTACTGAAGGATGAGCAATGCTGGTCACACTCATCTTAAATGCCGCGACCAACTTACCTAGCCCCGGGCTCCTACGCTATACATAGGTGGTCAGACAAAGGATGGAAACCTTGATGTGTTCTTTCAACATGAAAACGAGGCATGCCCTCCTGCACTGTCTGATGGAGGAAATCTCCGCCTTGGTGTGAAGAGTGATCTGAATTGTGTATTGTTTCCTGCCAATGCTGGTTCTAAAACTTCATAAGTCCCCGTTCCCCAAATTGTATACTACTGTACTGTTCTGCACACACGGGACCACACCAACTGAGCCAAAAAGAAAGAAAAAGAAAAAACTTACCCACAATCGAAACACAAGAGAAAAAAAACCGGACAGACACACGCAAACATCCATCCATCATGCACAGAAGCAAGACACCCACACGAGCACAGCAACCCAAGAGGTATGGTCGGTGGGTAGCCATGAACAGCTGGGCCGCCAATAGTGATTCAAAGAGCCGCAGGGACAGCCTAAATAGACTATGAATGACATAAATCCCTCTTGAACTTCTATGCAGCAATGGTTGATAAGCACTAGTTTCAAATTTACCTTAGCCAACCTGAACGCACAATAAAATAGGCTAATTGGTATATTAATATAGGCTAATAGGTCTACACTAGTTTTGAATATCCTCGATCACTATCCCTTTTAGTTAAATAAGACAAATCTTGTCATTTTATATCACACATATGGCATATATGCCCCCTGCTTTCACAAGAAATTGAAAAGCTCGCCATTTTTGCGGCCATTTTGGAAAATGGCTGCCAGAGCCATAAGAGGGCAAATTCCAGGTGGCCCAATATCCTGATTGTTTTTAAATATGTTGAGCTATGTGTGTGCCAATTTTGGTGCTTTTATCACAGAATGCACAATTCTTATGGATATTTTAGCTAAGCTGCCCCGCTAGTAAAGCCCAGTGCCATCCTGAGGTGAACGGTTCGTAACATTTTCAAGACACAAAATGTGCGAGCCCCTGAGCTTTATACTTAACAAATGGGAGAAGGGCGCTACATTAACTGCCTTACACAGAAAATCTTATGTGCAGCAACCTTCCCTGGTCTTTCCTTCCTACACTTCTCTCCATCATTTTCTTCCTTTAACCTTTCTCCTTCGCTCATTTGTCCTTCTTTGGACTTTTCTCTTTCCGTTGTCTGAACTCCATTTCGTCCTCTAGTATCTCTCTCTCTCTCTCATCAGAAATTAATTAAGACACAAGGCATCATAAAGGAGCTTTGTTTCCGATGATGAAATGGCATTGAAGGAGACGTGGGGACAGGGTGAGAGGCAACAGAGCTGTTGAAATGACGTGTGTGTGTGTGTGTGTGTGTGTGTGTTAGAGAGAGAGAGAGAGAGAGAGAGAGAGAGAGAGAGAGGGGAGGTCAGAAAACAGCATGGACGATAGTTTCAAAAGATAAAGGTAGTGAATGTTGTATTGGAATGACAGAATGAAGAAAGGGGATGATGGGATGGAAATGAATGAAGGGAGGGGATGGAACAGAGTGAAGAGAGGGGATGGAACAGAGTGAAGAGGGGATTCTTGGATAAAAGAGTGAAAGAGGGGATGATGGGGTGAAAGAATGAAGAGTGGGGATGATGGAGTGAAGAGAGGGGATGATGGAGTGAAGAGAGGGGATGACTGGAGGAATAAGAGAGGGATTGACTGGAGGAATAAGAGAGGGGATGATGGAGTGAAGAGAGGGGGATGACTGGAGGAATAAGAGAGGGATTGACTGGAGGAATAAGAGAGGGGATGACTGGAGGAATAAGACAGGGATTGACTGGAGGAATAAGAGAGGGATTGACTGGAGGAATAAGAGAGGGGATGACTGGAGGAATAAGAGAGGGGATGACTGGAGGAATAAGAGAGGGGATGACTGGAGGAATAAGAGAGGGGATGACTGGAGGAATAAGAGAGGGAATGACTGGAGGAATAAGAGAGGGAATGACTGGATAAAAGAGTGAAAGAGGGGATAGTGGGATGAAAGGGGGTGAAGAGAGAGAGAATAATGAGTGAGGAAGGAGAATGATAGGAAGAGATATTGTGACGCGGAGTAATGGAGGGAGAAATAGGAGAAGAGGGGCCCCGAACCATATAGGAGGAATGGGAGGGTGAGGGATCAACACAGGGAGAGAAGGAGGAAGTGAAAGGACGAGGAAGAATGAAAGTAAGTGGCAGGAAGGAGAGAAAGAAACTGATGGCTATTATTATGGGTTTACTTAAAATGTATAACTGCGAAAAAACCCTATCTTGAATGCTGAGCTGTAACAAAAAATTAACATAGAATACGGTGGAGGAAAGGGTGTGGAGTTGTTGTCTTCTGAAGTATGATAAACAAGCATTAAAAAGTACGAAAATATCCACTAAGTTAAGGAGAATGAACTATAGGTTGGAATGAAGGGCAGGGTTGGAATGAAGGGCAGAGTATGAGTAATGGAAAGGGAAGGAAGAGGAGCGTAGTAAGGAAATATCGTAGCTATGATGTAAAACTGGCCTGGAGAGATACCGGAGCGAGAAGACAGGAAAGTAGAGAAGAAAGACAGGCACGGAAGATAAAGACAGAAGAGACGAAAAGAAAAAGACGCAATCAGACGAGTAAAGATATGCAAGGATCTATAGGATAAAAGAGGATGGATAGACGAGGGAAATGAGAGAGAGAGTAAATAAGTAGGGTTCTGATAGAGTTTGATCTGATTCATGAGACATGAGGTTTACAATGAAGGGGAAGCGGTAACTGAATTGGTAGAGAGGCGGCCTGCAGTCATAATGGACACAGGATCGAATCCCGGCTGGGGAAGTGAACAGTTTAAGGATCTGAATATCAGACTCTGATCTACAGGCAGACCCGCCGACATGTAAAAATACCCCCCGCCACATCCAGAACGCCAGTCCTGTGTGAGGCAGCCCTACCAAGTAATCAGTATGGATGGTGGGTGTTAGCTCGGAAGTGGTGACATGTGGAGGTGTGTGGGCTGGGCCTTGGGATAGGCCTTAATGCCTATGCCAAGAGTTTGACACATTAAAAAGAAAAGAAAAGGAAGCAATGGAATTTCTTTTCAAGCAAAATATCTGTAAGATTAGAATATCCATCGCTATACAGTGTTAAATTAAACTACCCAATTTATTTCTTTTCAGTATTTCTCAGTGTCATTCGTTGCGTTGCAGTTGACACACACACACACACACACACACACACGACAGAAGCAATAAACTTGAACACTA
This sequence comes from Birgus latro, assembly GCA_018397915.1. Taxonomy (NCBI): domain Eukaryota; kingdom Metazoa; phylum Arthropoda; class Malacostraca; order Decapoda; family Coenobitidae; genus Birgus; species Birgus latro. The sequence continues at coordinate 8,312 of JAGKTI010020413.1, read as the reverse complement.
ACGCTTCACCCACTAACCTCTCTTACCTCATCATCAACGTGCTTCCTATTTCCTGACTCCGCCTCTTTCCTTGAGAAAAAAATTAAGCGTTATCTGTGGCTGAACATCGCACGAAGTTGAGTTCAAGAACTGTATTAAGGTGAGTCAGAGAACTTAATTCTCAGAGTTTTTAGTTTCTGAGCGTATTACTAAGCGCTGCCAATCCTCTCTGCCCATGAAGTTGTGAACCCGAACTCCACCGTGTGTGTTTTCGAAGCATTCAGGAGCGTGATGGAGGGAAGGGCAGTGTGTTAGTGTAGGTGTCAGTCTACGGAGAAAGAATAGGTGCTGACGAGGAGCAAGGCAACAGTATATCTGTTGGAAGGGATTACAAATCAGGCGAGTACTGCCTCCCACTGCTCCTTGGACACCTGCCATCTCACCTACACATCTCATTCAGTATAGACGGTGGGTGCTAGAGACTCCCGAGCTAGACACCAACCGGAACGGACTCGCCATGCCAGCCAAGGTTGGAGGGCACGTAAAGTGGTACCACGTACGGAGGGGTTACGGCTTCCTGATTCGCCGTGACACGGGGGCGGAAGTGTTTTTACACCGCTCCTCCATCGTGGCCCCCAACCCAGCCCACCCTGTGCCTTCTGTTGCTGCTGGCGAGGTGGTGGAGTTTCTGGTGGAGGAGGACGCTAAGGGCTCTGCAGCTGCCTCTGTTACTGGCCCTGCAGGTCATGCAGTGCGGGGTTCTCTCCACGCCCGTCGCGCTCCCCCGTCATCGGCGTCAACGTCAGCCTCCAACTGCTGCTCCTGCCTCTTTCTCTGCCTCCTCTGTCTCTACCATCATCACCATGTGTGTGGAGGTTGCCAAGGCTTTCTCGGGAGGAGATTTGGCAGTTTTCGCCCAGCGCCTGCCTGCCATCTTCCAGGCCAACGGGCTCCCTGTCATTTCTATCCCCGAGTCTTTTTCCTCCACACCCGTGGTGCAGAGGAGGCCTGGGAGGAAGGCTCCTCGACTTCATCCTGGGCCGTCTGCGACCCCCACCTCCTTGGTCCCGAGGGTGCTGCAGCTGGAGCCCTCTACTCCACCATCGAGGATCCAGCTTTTGGGACGTGCTGTCTCCCGCCGGTCTGCCTCTCAACCCCTCTCTGAGGTACCCATGGAGGTGGGGGATGTTCCACCTTCTTCGCCCTCGGAGGATCCTGTGGTGCCTTTGCCTCCTCCTCCACCACCACTATCACCACTGCTACCGCCGCCGCCGCCGCCGCTGCCACCACCACCACCAGAGGACCAGGCACCAGCGAGCCTCAAGCCTTCCCGCTCGTCACGGCACATCTCTTGGGATGACTTCGCCTCCCTCCCACAGTTGGGCCTCGAGATCTTCGAGGACCAGCTGTGCCACTACAATGACGTGGCACCGGAGGAGCATGACAAGCGGGAATACACCAAGGGGGAATACACCAAGGGGGAATACACCAAGGGGGAATACACCAAGGGGGAATACACCAAGGGGGAATACCGGCGAGCCTTGCTCTCTTTTAACGAGCTGCGCCGGGGGTCCCTCCAGGCAGTTACCAACCCCGAGGAGTGTCGTATCATCTCATACACCCTCGGGGCAGTGAAGTTCCACCTCGCCGCCAGTCCTGCCTCTGACTCAGACTCAGACTCAGACTCCGATTCTTCTACATAAACTGCCATCAGTTTCCGCTCCCGTGCCTACTAGCCCTACTGCTTATGTTTTGTAGTGACCTTTATTCAGCCTTAAGTGTTACTGGCCAAGGTTATTACAGTGAGAATCATCAGTACGGTATATTGTGACGTATGTGTATAAATACAGTATATATGTATGTACATATATATATGTGTATGTTGGTGTCAGTTTGTATATATTTGTTTGGAATGGCCTACCATGGCCGATAGCCATAAAGCCGAAAGAAAGAAGTTACAAATCATGTTATTGCTTTACCAAACTAGCTTAGCCGAGCGTATTAATCGCTTGATTCTCAGTAAATTATCATCAAGTGTTCCAAAGCATATGATTGGCTTTACCCTCTCCAGGCATCATTTATAATTAGTATTATTGTTATGATTATCATTATCATTATAACTGTAATAATAATTATTTTATTATTATTACTCTTATTTTTTATTATAATAATAATTATTATTATTGTTATTACTATGATGATGGCAATGATGATTATGATGATGCCGGTGATTATTATTACTATCATTATTAATAATATTATTAGTATTAGTAATATTGTTGTTTTTGTTATTATTATTACTAGGAGTAGCAAGGGCAGTAACAGTAGTAGTGCTTGCAGTACCCACAGGTCCGACGGTAGTAACTGTTGATGCTGTAGTTCATAACCCAATTTGATAACATTTTTATTGCAGTAGTATTTAGTGTTGCTGATGTAGTTGTTGTAGAAGTGATGGTGGTACTGTTGTGGTAGTAATAGTGGGAGTAGTGGTGGTTGTGGTAGTGGTGGTGGGGGTGACAGTACCGGCATTGGTGGTGATGGTAGTATTAATTGTGGTAGTGAAGTTAGTGGTAGTTGTGGCAAACGTAGTGGTAGTGTTGGTAGTAGCAAATGATGGTATTGACAGTGTTAGCTGTGCGAGTGGTTGTGCATATAATGGTGGTAGCAATGGTGGTAATCGTGGTAGTGGTGGTGGTGGTGTTAGTGGTAGCGTTATTAGTGGTAACTGTGGTGACAGTAGGAATGGTGGTGCTGTGGTGGTGGTGGTGGCGTTGGATGTGGGTGGAGTGATGAGGTGAAACGAGCTGTGGAACAAAAGAAGAAGGCATATAGTGACTGGCTGGCGAGTATAGGTAGGGGAGAAGATGAGAGAGAGAAGAGAGGTGAAGAGAGTGGTGAAGGAGAGTAAGAAGAGAGTGGATAAAGAGTTTGGGAGGAATCTGAGTGTGAAATGGAGGGAGAGAAAGAAATTGTTTTGGAAGGAAGTAAAGAAAGTAAGACAGTGTGAAAGGGGAAATAGCAGGGGAGTGAAAGATGGGAATAATAGATTGCTGGTGGAGAAGAGAGAGAAACTGAGGAGATGGAAGGAGCACTTTGAGGATTTGTTGAATGTAGAGAGTGAGAGCAGAGCGAGTATAAGTGGTTGGGGAATGGCTGGGAGAAGCAGAGGTGAGAGGAGGGAGGAAGAGATCAGTAGGGCGGAAGTAGTGGAAGCAATTAAGGAGATCAAGATGGGAAAGGCCCCAGGAAGTGGTGGAGTGTGTGGTGAAATGCTGAAGTATGGGGGTGTCAGGGAGAAAATACGCAATATACTATATATATAAATAAATGTGAAACCAGATGTCACGAGGGAAAATGCGAATATGTTTGTGGACAATGGAAATAACTATCTAGTCGATAGCACGAAAGAATCGACTCGTGAAATCAAGTAGCGATTTCACTTTTATGCTGGCTTACTTCGCCAATTCTCTAGAGTCAAGAATTTTATAAACTTGTCAACAGTACACAGCAGAGACTAAACGCTCAAGAAGGAAGTATTACTGTACTGTTGGCCTCTGAGAAAGCTAGTTCACTTCTTAACATTTAATAAATAATAACAACAATAATAAACAGGATCTTGGCTGAGCCGGACTCCTAGCTGGCACCAAGAGCTGGCCTAAATACCAATCGTGATTAATATAAGAAGTTGTGCTAACTTGGAGTAGCGCAAGTGTGCTAAATGTGGGGAAATCAAACACGACTGTTACAATTAACAAAGCTCAAGAAAACGAACTGTAAATTTACTAACTACATGAAAATAAATTTACGTTCCATGAATCTATTCAAAATCAAAGGAAAAGAAATGCACTCACTCAAGCACTCAAACCAATAGCTAAATAATGCACTGAGCTAAATATGGGAAAAACAAAAGAAATACTAGTCAGTGGAGATGAGATCGCCGCTGGTATAGTCGATCACCAAGTTGGTGGGAGATTCGGGAATACGCCGATACTGCAGGATGCTGGAGATCACAAGGAAGAAATCTATCCGCGTTAGGTATCGCAATCCGCGCTCCGTGACTATCGAGAGACGACTGAGGCTCGATGCTGCCCAACACAAGGACATCGTGGGAAAGGGCGTGGCTTAATCAACGGCCAGAGAGGCAAGGGTAAGGGAACGATAATTCACAAAATATCGCTCAGTGGAATACACTGTCTGTACATAGAGACAGTCACTCACGAGAAAATTACGAAATTTTGAAAACTTGATGCAAATATAAGTACACGAGCGGACGGTTAAAAGAATGAGCGAAATTGTATGGATTTCAGAATTGTTCAATCGTTCCCAGAATGTCACGAATTACGATACGTAAGTTCACGATCTAGGTAATTCGTGACTGCGTGTGTGTCCACTATAAAATGGATGAGCCAAGGGCAAGAAAAGAAGTAGCAGGCACAGAGTAGTTAGAGAGAAAAGCTGATGTGCAAGTGTTGCTGGTAGGTGGAAAGTATATACCAAAGAGAGACACAAGGTATTGCGATGCATGATCAAAACTGAGGAATCTTTGTTTACCTTTCACACTCTCCTTTATATTCTACTTCCAATACCCTTCATCTGCAAGAACTCTTTTACTTATGCCATTTCTAATACCTCTGTCACTGTGCCTCGACTCATTCATGAATCAGCAGTAGTATTTGTAGATCACAACCATTATTGTTCCGCCTTACCATCCGTCAAATGGAGATATGAGGTAAGTCCGCCTTCCAATGGTGGACGTATGCTCTGCTCATCCGTACTATATAATGCGAGACAAAAAGGAGGTGCTGAAACTTTAGCCGAGGTGACCGAGGATGACCGGTATTAAACACTGGGATTGGTGGGCAGCTGATGGTGACCACACACACACACACAGAGCAACCAGCTCCGAGAACAGTATTTGGTTGGATTCAATTACACATTAAAAAGCATCCGCACCTGTGTGTGTGTGTGTGTGTTTCCGCCTTTATTTCAAGGAATTTCCACTATTTATCGACATTTTCAAAGCTCTAGTCCACTGTGGCATATGATACTTTTCAGACCCTGTAGAATTCCATATTTTGTACTACGATTAGTACTTTCTTCTACTTTTTAATGCTTTGAATATTTTCAGGTCCATTCTTACCAGTATTTTTCACATTTCCTAATACCTCTACAACTCATAGTTTCGTTGTTGTTGGATATTCCCATACGTTTTCAGTTGCATGTTTTACCTACTGCTACTTTCGAAAACTATCGGCATATATCATCTCGTCTTCCTACTAATTTTCACTACTTTCTTGCAACGAAAATGCACTGATTGTGATGCAGGATAAAATGTTGGTTTTGGATGGTACAGTGTTGGTGTTGGAAGGTCCAGTGTTGGTGGTGCAGGGTACAGTTTGTTGATGGAGGATGCAGTGTTGGGTTCTGGAGGGGACAGTGTTGGTTGTGGAGGGTACTGCATTGACGGTGCAGAGTAAAGTGTTTTTGGTCGAGAGTACAGTGGTGGCGGTGGAAGGTACTGTGTATGTGATGGAGGGTGAAATCTTGGTGTTGGAGGATACAGTGTTGGTGATCCAGGGTACACTGCTGGTGGTGGAAGGTACTGTCTTGCTGGGATAGTGCACAGTGTTGTTGTTATAGGGAACTATGTTGCTGGTGCTTGCAGTGTTGGTGTTATAGGGAATTGTGTTGCTGGTATATTGCACTGTGTTGGTGTTATAGGTAATTGTGTTGCTGGTGCAGTACAGTGTTAGTGTTAAAGGGAATTGTGTTGTAATGAAATGACAACTGATGATCTCATCCGTCATCATTTTCTACCTTGTAATTGTCGGATTTGTTATTCCGTTTTTTCGTGTAGCCAACCAGTCCACTCTCTCTCTCTCTCTCTCTCTCTCTCTCTCTCTCTCTCTCTCACATACACACACACACACATCTACGGGATGAGGGAGAGTCATCTGTGAGGTAAGAGCTGCAACTCATGAGCGGGTTGCTTTAATCTCTATTAATCCAGGTAATACACCCCGCCTAACCTCTCGGCAATTACTATACCTCCCTCCTTTCGTTTTAATCGGTCTCTTTCTATTCTTTCCTTTCATCCTTCTCTCAGTCATTATCCTTCCATCTTTTCACTGTCCTCCCTCACTTTGCTTTCTTCATTTCTCCCCTCTCTCCTACATCTCCATTTTATTTTTCATTACTCTCCCTTCTGTTCTCCCTTCCCCCCCCATCCCTATGTGGAATAACCAGGGCCAAAGACGGACTAACTTTTTCAAAGCTGAGTGTTTTCTATAAAGAGGAACAAATAACTGGACCATAAAACACACAGTAAGTGTTTATGACATAATCTGAACGTCTGTGGCTATAACCCTCTCCTCTTCCTCTAATGATTCAAAGTATTTAATAGTTCTGAAGTCATGCAACTGTATTCCGCCCATAACAAACTGGGCAACGATTCCCTCATATAGCATTCCCAACACATATTTTTGTGGCTAATACATTTCACAGAAAGACTTGACACACCTGCTACAACGTCACCACATCCATTGAAATATAATCAGCAATTTACATCACATCATAGAATTTTCATTACGTATTTTCATCACACCTCTAGGTGAATCGTGTACACAGGTGCACGTGATATTTGCACATTTTTTTTTTTTACTGGTAGGCGACAGTATTGCCCAGTTCCAGGAGTGTTTGTCAGATTTATCATTAATAAAGAATAAAGTGTCTCAAGCTGCATGAATACTGGTTTTATCTATAACGTAGAGCCAGAAATCTCGAAGAAAATTAATGAAGGACGAATGAAAGGATATACGGACCTTATCACTGGACTCTATAGCTTTCACACCTTCTAGCTTTCCTTTTCCTCTTTCAGAACCGAACACAGTTTTTACTTGACAATGATGCCATTTTGTTGGTGACTATCTTATTTCTATACACATAATTCCCCAAGCTTATTATTACTCAGTTCAAGACGGACCTCAAGGCAGTGATGTTGCTAAAATATGTCGAACTTGGTAAAACATTATTCTCTGACCACTCTGCGAAAGGTAGTTGAGCCGAATACAGTAAAGTAAGCGTTGTGGAGTCCTCTGGCGGGGGCATTTTCAAGTAATTATCACAGCGGGAGGAACCTCTGGCCCTATAAACTCGAGTAAGTCTCGTGGAGTCCTCTGGCGGCGGCACAGTGAAGTAATTATCACAGCGGGAAGAACCCCTGGCCCCGTAAACCAGAGTCAGTGTTGTTGATTCCTCTGATGGCGGCACTTTCAAGTAATTATCACAGCAGTAAGAACTTTTGGCTTTCCCTATATACACCACCAAAAGGGTTTTCACATATTTTTTCGATTATCATTTTGTGATAGCACGGAAAATTGGGTCTTCCAGATAATTAATTAAGCAAAATCGCCGAGACCTGTAATATTTTTTGCCCCTGCATGCACCTAGAATAGAAACAAAATACGATCATATTCAACATTTCCCTGTAGTTTCGGTATTCATCGTAAGTTTTTTGTATTAGTAAGAAGAACCCCGGAGGCTTAAACCCCTCTACGTTTAAATATTTTTCTCCAGAGACATTTTGTTCTGCTTGTGCAAACGTTCCAGATTACATGAAAATCAGCATAAATCGCATGTTTTGCAAATCCGGAGCAAACACCAATGAAGTTACTTAGTGAGTTATGCAGGGTATGCTACCCCGATTGTTCTAAAAGTTTCCATACAGCTTGATATAGTGTATGGCTTGTCACTGTCATACCGATATTTGGCGATGAGTCAGTGAGTGTTGAGTCATGACAAACGTTATCAGGCATCCCTGTTCTCACTTCCCAGCAGGTAACTGGACTAGGACGGCCAGGAAGCAGAAGAGAATCACTGCATTGCTTACATATTTCTTTCCCGGGTGGGGCTGTCGATAATATTATCTTATTTGCTTAATTTTCACTTTTTCATTCTTAAAGTCATCCCTTCCCCTCTTTTCCCTATATCACCTCATCTTCCTACCATTCTTTTTCATGCTCTCCACGGTTAGGAATCAGAGGTGAGTAAATCAGGTGACCTGAATCGCTAGATCATCCCAAATTCTTAAGTTCATGTACTGATGGAAGCAAGAAAGTAACTGACAGGTGAGTAACCGTACGGTATACGAGTGACTTTAAAGATCATTCATTACTCCTTAGTATAATGAATAAAATAATGGAAATATATTAACATTTTCTTTTCCATGGCACAGTTAACGGATATTCTGTCTGTCTCTCTCTCTCTCTCTGTAAATGGCGTTTAACTACACCTAGGTCACACATGACCATTAACATACCGGGTATTATTTAATA